>JAQZBX010072459.1:0-15070 GCA_029593785.1 Cabassous unicinctus | reverse complement strand
TTCATTTAGTTCTGCTCTAATCTTTGTTATTTCCTTCTTTCTATTTCCTTTTGGTTTAGATTGTTGTTGTTTTTCCAATTCCTCCAATTGTGCAGTGAGGTCTTGAATTTTAGCTCTTTCTTCTTTTTTAATATATGTATTTATGGCTATGAACTTCCTTCTCAGGACTGCTTTCGCTGCATCCCATAGGTTTTGATACGTTGTGTTGTCATTTTCATTAGTTTCAAGGTAGTTGCTGATTTCTTTTGAGATTTCCTCCTTAACCCACTGTTTGTCTAAGAGTGTATTGTTTAATTTCCATATCATTGTGCCTAACCTGTTTCTCTGGCTCTTAGTGATTTCCAATTTCATTCTGTTGTGGTCAGAGAAATTATTTTGCATAATCTCAATCTTTCTGAATTCATTGATAGTTGTTCTGTGGCCTAGCATATGGTCTATCTTGGAGTATGATCCATGAGCACTCAAGAAGAATGAAAATCCTGCTGTATTTGGGTATAGTGTTCTGTATATGTCTATTACGTCCAGGTCCTCTGGTGTATTGTTCAGATGCTTTGTTTATTTATTGATTCTCTTTTGAGATGTTTTGTCTAATGGTGATAATGTCATATTAATGTCCTACTTTAATATACCATTTATTTCTCCACTTAGTTTTTCCAGTGTTTGCCTCATGTATTTTGAGGCACCCTGAATAAGTGCATAAATGTTTATGTATCTTCTTTCTTCTTGAAAGATTACCTGTTTTACCAATATATATTCTCCATCTTTGTCTCTTTCAATAGTTTTGCATTTAAAGTCTATTTTGTCTGATATTAGGATAGCTTCTCCTGCCCTTTTCTGTTCTGTTATTGTTTGCTTGTAAAATTGTTTTCCAGACTTTCACTTTCAGCCTCCTTGAATCTCTGGGTCTAAATTGGGTTTCTTGTAGACAGCATATAGATGAAGCATATTTCCTTTTCCATTCTGCGAATTTTTGTTTCTTGACTGATGAGTTTATTCTATTAACATTGAATATTATTACTCTCAATGAATTTCTTACATCAGCTATATTTTCTTTGGGTTTATGTATGTCTTATGTTGTTTTCATTTTTCTTTTTGTCTTTTTAGTTGTTCTTACACTCTCTTCCAACTCTCTCTCTCCTGTTTTTTCCTTTCAACCTGTAAAACTTAGTTTAGTATTTCTTATAGTACAGGTTTCTTATTGGCATACTCTCTTATTTTCTGTTTATCTGTTAATATTTTGAACTCTCCATCATTTTTGAATGCCAGCTTTGTTGGATAGGGAATTCATGGCTGCAATTTTTTTCTTTTATTATCTTGACTATGTCATACCACTGTATTTTACCTCCATGTTTTAAGATGAGAAATCAGCACTTAATCTTATTGTGCTGCCCTTGTATGTAATGGTTCTCTTTTCTCCTGCTGCCTTGAGTATTTTTTCTATGTCTTGAGCATTGGACATTTTTATTACTATATATCTTGGAGGAGGCCTGTTGGGATTTATACTGTTTGGGATGTGCTGTGCTTTCTGGACATGTACATCCATCTCCCTCAATTGGTTTGGGAAATTTTTAGCCATTATTTCCTTCAACACTCCTTTTGTTCCCTTTCCATTCTCTTTCCCTTCTGGGATGCCTGTAAGGCATATGTTTGTATGTTTTGTGTTGTCAATTAAATCTCTAAGTCCCTGCTGGTTTTTTTCTATCTTTTTTATCTATCTGTTCTACTATCTGTTTGATTTCAGATGTACTTTCTTCCACATAACTAATTATTTCTTCTGCCTGTTCAAGTCTGCTTCTCTGTGAATCCAGCGTCTTTTTGTATTCTTGGATTGTGCCATTCATCACTGTTGCAGTTGGGCAGTTTGATGTAATTATGAATTCCAAAAATATAATTGGATAATGCTTGTAAACTGATCTGTTAATCTGGGCATGATTGAGATATGATTGGGGCGTTGCCTGGGCCAAGTCAGTAGGGCGTTGAGCCCCACCCCTTGATGGGTGGGCAATCAAATATAAAAGGCATGGCAAGAACAGAGTTGAAGCAGTTTTTGAGAAGTAGTTTTGATGTTAGAGAAAAGGCCCCAGAAGAATAAAAGTGAGCTGTTTACCTGATAGTCTACAGCTGACCTTGTGGAGTAATCAGAAGAGCTAAGCCTGAAGAGAAACGCAGCCCTGGGAAGAGAGGAACACAAGAAACCTGAACCCTGGCAAATGTCGGCAGCTGTCTTGCTCCAACACGTGGCAATCAACTTTGGTGAGAAGAAACTTAAAGCTTTATGGCCTAGTACCTGTGGACTTCTACCCCAAATAAATACCCTTTATAAAGACCAACCCATTTTTGATATTTTATATTAGCACCCCCAGGCTGACTAATACAATCACCATCATATCTGTTATCTTTTTATGTATGTTTACAATTTCTTCAATATGTTATCTCAGTGTCTCATTAATATCTTTAATCTCTTCTTTCACTTCATTAATTTGGTCCATGATATTTGTTTGGACAGCTTTGATTAATTGTTCAAAGTTCTGCATCTCTTCCTGGTTTTTAGCTTCTTCATTGGACTGGTCCATGTCTTCCTTTACTCAGCATGGTTTGTAATTTTTTTGTTGCCTTCTGGTCACCTTTTTATCTTGATGGGTTTATTCAGTTGATTAGCTTCTCTCTCTTCCCTAGAGTTTTATTTAGATGGTGGTTTTGTGTGTGTGTTAACTTTTCTCTTTGATACTTTGTTTTTCTTGTTTAATTTTCTTGGTTTTTGCTATGTTCCCTTGAAGGACAAAGACCGGGGCCAGAGGAATAGAAAGAGGTAAGAAAGGAAAAATGATAATAATAATATTGATAAAAGTTAGAAGAGGGGCCATATAAGACTTAGTAAAATGAATATTTACCTCATGTAGGCAGTGTATAGTAATACCGGAAAAAAAGTGGAGTACCTACAATGGAATGTGAAACTAAATTGAGAAAAATATATAGAATGATTTAAAAGGCCAGAATGTTGAGGAGAGAGAGATAGGGTAAAGAAAGGGCTGAAAGGAAAAAGTTAATAATTATAATAAAAAAGAAAACAGAATAGACAAGATAGAAGTCAACACCCTGGAAGTTGAGGACTAATGAAAAAAGGTGAAATGTAAGAACTACAAAAGAAAGCAGAAGATAGTAAGGTGAAGGTCGGAAAAGAGATAGCATTTGTAGACAAAATCAATATACACAGAAAATGGGAAATCAAGGGGGAAGAAGCACTGCAAAGAAGAAACAAGCTAGCAACATGGTTTTATCTTGAGCAATCCACCTCCTTGTCCAGCTCCCTCCAGATCGATGTCCCTAAGTCTCTTGCTCCATGCACTCCCAGAATGGCCCACTTGGGTAGGATCCTGTCCTCAATCAGCCATCCTCTGTGACAAAGATGGTGAGTGCCCACTTAAACCGACATCATCTTACCCTCTCTCTAATTACTGGGTTTTGTAATAAGTTTTAAGATCAGGAAGTGTGAGTCCTCCAAATTCATTACCCTTTTCAAGATGGCTTTGGTTATTTGGTGCCCCTTACTCATCCATATATATTTAATGATAGGCTTTTCCATTTTTACAAGGAAAGTTGTTAGAAGTTTGATTGGGATTGTGTTGAATCTATAAATTGCTTGGGGTTGTATTGACATCTTAATAATATTTAGTCTTCTACTCCATGAAAACAGAATGTTCTTTCATCTATTTACATCTTCTTTGATTTCTTTTAGCAATATCTAGTAGATATCTGTGTACAATTCCTTTACATCTTTGCTTAGATTTATTCTTTTAGTTGCTATTATGAGTGGAATTCTTTTCTTGATGTTTTATTAACACTGTTAATTACTAATGTATTGAAACACTCATGATTTTGGGCTGTTGATATTTTACCCTGTTAATTTGCTGAAATTTTTTCTTGGCTCTAGGAGCTTTGCTGTGTATTTTGCAGGATTCTCTGTGTATAGGATCATATCTCTGTATATAGGGAAAGTTTTACTTCTTCCTTCCCAACTTGGATGTGTTTTATCTCTTTTTCTTGCCTAACAAGAAACATCTATTATAATATTGAATAACAATGGGCATCCTTCTCTTGTTCCTGGTCTTAGAGGGAAAACATTGTCTTTCACAATTAGGTAGTGTGTTAGCTGTGAATTTTATCATATATGCTCTTTTTCATGTTTCAGAAGTTGAATCTTTGAGTGGCTGAGATTTATGAGACAATCATGTGTTTTATTTTCCTCATTCTATTAATACAGTATATTATATTAATTGATTTACTTATGTGTAATCACCTTTGCATACCTGAGATAAACTCCATTTGATCATTGTGTGTAATTCTTTTAATGTGTTGTTTGATTTGGTTTGTTAGTATTTTGTGGAGGATCTCTATGTATATGTTTATAAGGCTATTGGTCTGCAATTTTCATTTCTTATGATGCCTTTACATGGTGCATTAGTCTGCCAAAGAGGTACAAACACAAAGTACAAAAATGTATTGGCTTTTATAAAGGGTATCTAATTGGGGTAAAAGTTTACAGTTACACTGACATGGAAAGTCCACCTCAAGTTGCCAAAAGAGGGAACTTCTCACCGAAGTCAGAAGCCATGTATTGAAACAAAATGGTGGAAAATCTCTGCTTAGTCTCTCTTTCCTGGGCTTCCTCTTCCTCTTAAGGCACTATGGTGGTTATCTGTAAGCCATCAGGCAAATGGCTCATCTCTCTCTCGGGCCCAGGATAAAACATGACAGAGCTCTGTTGTGCTTTGCTTTGGAAAAACTCTAAGAACAACTTTTGAAAACTGTTAAGAGCATAAAAGGTTTTAAACAAAATTTGGCATTGCATGGAACTTTTTTCTCCTCGAATCTCATGCACAAAATAAATTTCCTTTATCTATTGAGTATGCTTTTCATTAGACTGGAAAAAGTTGGAAGATATTTAAATTGGTTGAAATTCTTTGGAAAAATGATATGGTGATACTTTGGTGGACATTTAGAGATACATTGGGGGATGTTTAGAGATATTCCTATTCTTGTTCTTATATTTGCTTATAGTGACTTTCCCAAATGTGGTGCAAATTGAAAACTCTAATGTAAACTATAGACCATGGTTAGTAGCAATTCTTCAATATGTGTCCATCAATTGTACTGAATGTACAACAGTAATGAAAGATGCTGTTGATGGGGAAAAGTGGGAGAGGCAGAGGTGATATATGGGAATCCCCTTTATTTTTTCTGTAATATTTATGTAATCAAAACTTCTTTAAAAATAAAAACCTAAATAAATATATTTAAAAATAAGTGACAGGGCTCTCTCTCTTCTGGTGTCCTCTTGAGCAAGTGTCCATTTATATAAGAGAGTGGGGACTCATACTGAGTCATGCCCTACTGAAGCGGTCAAATTAAAAGCCCTAAATTAATTTTCTGTGGTAAACATAAATCCTTTGAATTTAGTATAATCAAAAGGCCTCACACCCAGAGGAATAGATTAGTTTACAAACATAAACTTTCTCTTTTCTGGGATTCATAGAATAATCTCAAACTGCCACACTCCACTCTCTGAATCTCAGAAAGATTACAATATTAAAAAAAAAAAAAGACACCTTAAATCCTTTCAGTAGCAATGTTATGTACAAAATCACATCATAATCAGTTATAGAAATATTTTGTCTTGGGGCAAAGTCCCCTCTGGCTGTAGAATTCTGAAACTTACAAAACAAGTTATCTGCTTCCTATATACAGAGGGCAGACATAATATAAACATTTACATAACCATAAGAAGAATTTTGGAGAGAAATGTGTCATGGATCCCCCACAGTCCTGAAATCTGCAGGGCATACTCAATTAGATTTTAATTTTAGAAAGTCATTCTTAAGATGATGGTTTCTTCTCCTCCTTGAGGCCTCATGGCGGCCCACTCTTTCCACTGGCTTGCCCAAAAGCCATTTTTTTTGATCCACCCTCATCAAGCATCTGGAGGGTGGCCAAGCCCCAGACGTCACCCTCCAAGAACTTTGGGTTGATAGGCACAATTTTTCCCAACTCTGGGGTAGAGTCTCAACTTTCTTAGTATAGTGAGGTGGCAACAACATTCTCTCTAATCTCTGGCATATAGGCCCAACCTCCTCAGAGCTGTGCGGTGGTTATCTGGCCTTACTTAATCTATGGGAAACAGGGCCATCCCCCTCAAAGCAGTGGGGTAATGAACTCAGAAACCTCAATCAATGGATAAGAGAACCACCCACCTCAGAGCAATGAGGTGGCGACCTCACTCTCCCCAACCTATGGGGAACAGGCCCACAACCTTCAGAGAAGTGAGGTGGTGACCTAACTTTCACAACCACCAGGGAATGCACTCTACCCTCTCTGTAGCTTGGTGTGGCAAAACTTTCCCTGAACAATGGGTGGAACATCCACCCTCTTCAATGCTGGTGCAAAGTCACCCTCTCTGTACACATGGATGGATTCCCTCTCTTGACCCAAGGAGATATCTTAATTCCAGACCTCAGATTCCATGGTTATCCTCTTAAAGACTTTTTCCCTTCTTTCTCTTCCCTCACTTTCCCTTTTAGTCCAACCTGACAGTGGTTTTGTTCATACAGATCACATGAAAAGCTTGTTGGTTTAGCATACAGGAAACTTGTCCAAGCTGTCAGACAGTAAGACTTTCCACAAGTCTTTCCCAGATAACTGCACTTTCAATCCTGACTTACGAGTTCCAAATTTAGTTAATTCTTCAAATGGGGCACTATTGTCTGGGGGCATGATTTCCAGATGCTTGGAATTTCCAGAACCATTTTCTGGTTTCTTTGTGCCCAACATTTCAGTTCTCAGTTTATCTCTTTCCTTTAGTGTTTTGCTGTAAGCTGGAAGGAGAAGCCAGGCTACATTCTCCAAGTTTACTTTGAAAAGCTCTTCAGCCCAATGTCCAGGCTTGCCATTTTCAAACTCTGCCTTCCTTATAACATCAAGAGTCAATCTTGCTAAGTTCTCTGCATCTTTAAAACACAGATTGCCTTTCTTCCAGTTTCCAATAAATGTTTCATCCTTTCCTCATAAGGCCTTAACAGAAATAACTTTAGGCTCTATATTCATACCAATACTCCCTTCAAAGCAATTTAGGTCCTTTATATTAAGTATCTCATAATTTCTCCAAAAAAATGCCCCTCAAACATTTATAAAACCATTCCAACATTTCTAGTAATTGCAACAGACTTCACCCTACTTTCTTGGTACCAAATTTTGTATTAGTCTGCCAAAAGTGTGCTGATGCAAAGTACCAGAAATCTGTTGGCTTTTATAAAGTGTATTTATTTGATGTAAAAGCTTACAATTACAGGGCCATGGAAAGTACAACTCAAGGTTCCATAAGAAGAGCCTTCTCCCCAAAGTCCAAAGCCAATTAAGTGTTGAAGCAAGACAGTGGGAAATCTCTGCTTGGTCTCTCTTTCCTGGGCTTCCTCTTCCTCTTAAGGCTCTGTGGGGCTTAGTTGTAATCTGTCACACAAATGGCTCATCCCACTCTGGAACTCCAGGATCAGAAATGACAGCACTCTCTCTCTTCTGGTGTCTCCTTGAGTAAGTGTACATTTATATTTTCTCACCAAGGGGGTGGGGATTCAACCTGAGTCATGCCCTACTGATGTGGTCAAATCAAAAGTCCTAAATTGATTTTATCAAGTAAACTTAAATCCTTTGAATTTAATATAATCAAAGGGCATCATTCCCAGAAGAACAAATTAGTTTGCAAACATAGTCTTTCTCTTTTTGAGATTTATAGAATAATATCAAACTGCCATATATGGTTTGGCTAATAAGGTGTTAGCCTGATAGAATAACTTAGGGAGTATTTCCACCTGTTCAATTATTTGGAAGAAATTGAGTAGGATTGATGTTAATTATCCATGGAATGTATGATTAAATTTAGCAGTATACCTTTTGCTGGGGAAATCACAAACACACTTTGTGGCCATCTCCCATTCCTTGCATGCACCCACTTCTTTTCTATTGTGTGCAGATGTTTCTATGTATTCTCATTCTGCAGCCAGAAGGAGCTTTAGATCTGGTGTTACAAGTTGACCATGCCTAAGTCTGAAATAAGGAATAAGCAGTTCTAGCTTCATATCAGGGTGGCATTTCTCCATGGCATGCCTCTTCTCCCTAGAGTGCAAAAAGAGCCACTCTTGGGCAGCACAATAATCTCTCTTCTCTGACATGAAGAGGGACAGGATGAGCTTCCATCTTCAAAACTTGACATGAGCAATTGTCCTCCTTTGGGGACCAGCTCAAATGGGTCTCTTCCCCCCTCTTTTGGGCACTTTGTGCAATGCAAATTACAAAGAGGTCATTTGGTGAAAATGTCTGTTGTGCCTGTTCCTGAGTTCTCATGATATACTGTATAGCAACTCATTCCATATAATTTTGGCACAGTGAGCAAGATGCACAGGGAACTATGGATTAAGATGCTTTTTGTCCATTCTTTTAATTGCTTTTTAGTACTCTCTGTACAGGAACATTTTAGGCAACACAAAATGCATGGCTTTTTGGGGTAAACTGGAGGGTCACTCCTCCCTACCAGCTCAGGTAGAGGTACCAACCTGAAGTTAGGATACTTAAGATGTATGAAGGAAGGACATTAACAAATAAGACTTTGAATGTTTGGAAGTTCCACACAGAGAACTTAGCTTGTTCCACACAGAGAATAATCAAGATGGGAAACCACTGCACAGCATACACTCCCCTGGCTCATGGTTTTTTAAATCTCTTCTCATTCTGGAAGCAGGCATACATGCAATCACACCACCCTGGCTGATCTTGAGGTTAGTAAGAGGCAAATCAGTATTATGGAGACTGCTATACCTATGGTTGGAGTAGATCAGATGTGAAAATAAATGTATGCACTTTTATGGAAAAGACATGACATATGAAAAATAAATATGGAGAGAAGTCTGGAGAGGATATTCTCTCGTATCTGTTCAGATTTATGATGAAAGTGCTACTACCACCATGATCAGCCAGGCTGAATGAAGGAGTCTTGGCTGCCTCATGTCCAACTCCTTCCTCCAAAAAACAGTTAGTCAATTGAAGTTAAGGGAGGAGAGGTTGAGAGTTGGAAAAGAACAGCCTCAAGGTTCCAGGATATGCTCCCTAATCCCAAAAAATTCTGGTGTTAATTATTGGGCAAATGACAGACCAAGTAACCCCAGGTTCCCATCTCCTTGCCACATTGTCCAGTATTGACAATACTGCCTCCCTGGTGGGGAAAATAACACTGCTAGACTCATAAAGGATATTTTATCTGAAGGTGTACTCTGCTGCACTGGTGATACCTGTAACCCAGTGCGGCCAGTGAGGCAGGCAAATGGATATTGGCTGAATATGCACTATCGGTACTTGAATGCCCAAGTGCCCCCTTTGAAATATATGGTCCCAGACATTGTGATGCTCATGGAAGCCATAATGGCCTCCAAAGTTGTTTGTTATGTGTTGCTTGACCAGGTGAATGAATTTTTTCTTCATCCCACTGCAGGAGGAAGACCAGGATTAATTTGCCTTCCAGTGTCAAGGCTTACAGCATACCTTCACTATAAAGGTATATTAAAACTCCCATAGTCTCTGCTACCAATGGATAGGACAGGATTTGAGTAAGCCACCTGAACCCAGAAGACACACATGTGTTCCATTATATTGATGACATCATGTTGGTGGGCCAGAGCAAGGAGGAAACTGCTAAGTATGGCACACATTGCTAACTGGATGTTGACAGTGCAGCTGAGCCTTAAATCCTGAAAAGATACAAAGCCCAGCCTAGCAGGTCACCTTCATAAGTAACTGTGTTGGTTAGGATAATCTGTCAACTTGTCCAGATAATGTTGCCCAATTGGTCAAGAAAGCACTGGACTAATTGTGATGAAAGGGCATTTCATGGACTTTAATCATCAGTGATTTGACTGCATACATGGCTGATTATGTCCAAAATTAACTGTGGAGATGACCCTCAGCAATGAGTGATGGTTCATCAAAACAGATGAAGGCATTAAAAGAGAAGTGATTTCAGCATTCAAAGGGAGAGTTTCCATCTCTATTTCAGATAGCCAGAGCCTCTTGACTTCCAGCCATCCTTACAGAATTTGGACTTGTGCATCCCGATGGTTGTGTGAGACAATTTGAGAAAAAATCTCATACATTTATAAATGTCTCCTATCAGTTCTGTATTCCTAGATAACCCTAACAAATACAGCTTGATACCAGGAGTGGTTCTTGAGAAACAAGGTATTATTTCTGAATTGGTTCTGAGATTTTTGTAATTGTCACTCTGCTATGATTAGATTCAAGGGCACTAATGCCTATGTTTCTAATAATTAAGAGATGATGGATAGTGCATGGTATGAGTTAGCAATAGAGATACACAAACTAACATCACTGGATATGACTACATCCATGCTTATAATAGGTAACACTCTGGATTAGAGGGTTTTTAACACCTTAACAGAGTTTTGTGGAGTTAAAAAGTACAATGAAGTTGTCTGGCTGTTCCTAAGTATGCTGGATACAGTTGTCAAAGAATGATATGAGCTGAAGTCTTCAAATTTGGAACTTAAGTGCTGCATGAATGATATGAAAATTTCTATGTGTGCCCGGAAAGAAAATCTTGTTTCATCCAGGCACAGAATTGTGATCTTGGAAAACTAGACCCACTGTCTCATTGTGTGAGTAGCAGAGTTACAAAGGAGACTAAAATATCAACCTTGCAGGGTGTCTGCTGTAAAAGTGAAGACATTGATTGGAAAGGAGTGGAATCCTGAGGACTGGGATAGATAAATATGGCTTGATGATGGTGGCAAAGGGGCCATTGAAACCCTAAATATTGCTGAGAATTTGCCAGAAGAACCTATAATGGTCTGCCCTGAGAAGACAGCCAACTATCCTCCTCCCCATTCTGAGAAGATGACCACCCAACCTCCACCATGCCCTGAGGATACAACCACCCAACTTCCAGTCTGCCGCAAGAAGTCAGCTAACAGAAATCAAGTCTGCCTCAAAGAGACATCCATCAAACTCCCACTTGAAGAGATAAATTCTATCTCACCAGATGAAATTGCAACAGAATGCACTGAGGCAATTGGCTTGCAAGGCACTTCTAAAATGTCTCCTTACCCACTCCCACCACCATCTTTCTTTCAAGAACTATAACAAGACCCCAAAGAGGAAGTACAGAGTGTGACCCATGAAGAAGTACGCTATACTCCAAAAGAACTGCATGACTTTTCAAATTTATATAGACAATAATCAGGGGAATATGTGTGCAAATGGATATTAATGATGTGAAATAATGGTAGAAGGAATATAAAGATGAATCAGAGATTATGGATTCAATATTGTAGCTAGAGGAATTAGAAAGTGCTCTAACACTTTGTTCAGGTGATTGGCTGAAACATGTACTAAAAGATGGCTGATTTTGCCTGAGGTTGAGATGCCAGAATTGTCCTTTGACCAGGGTAACTGTTCATTGGGGAAAATGAAATAATCAGGCATTTTAGGGATTATTAGATACTGGCTCAGAAGGGACATTAATTCCAGGAGAACTAAAACATCACCAGTCAGAGTAGGGGCATATAGAAGTCAGGTGATCAATGGAACATTTGCTCAGGTCCGTCTCACAGTGGGCTCAGTGGGTCTCTGGACCCACTTTGTGGTTATTTTCCCAGTAACAGAATGCATCATTGGAATAAACATACTCAGCAACTTGAAGAATCTACATATTGTTTTCCTGACTTATGGAATGAGGGCTATTGTGGTAGGAAAGCCTACATGGAAACCACTAGAACTGTCCTTACATAGTAAAATAGTAAATCAAAAGTAATGCAGGATTCCTGGATGGATTGTACAGATTACTGCCACCATCAAGGACTTGAAGGATACTGGAGTGGTGATTCCTACCATACCCCTATTCAACTCTCTTATCTGGCCTGTGCAGAAAACAAATGGATCTTGGAGGATGACAGTGGATTTTTTTAAACTTATCCATGTGGTGATTACATGTGCAGCTCCTGCTCCATATGTTGTATCATTGCTTGAGCAAATCAACACCTCCCTTGTTACCAGATATGCAGCTATTGATCTACAAATAATTATTTATCAATTGCCATTATTAATGACAACTAGAAATTGATTTTTTACAGCTGGGAAGGCCAGCAATATGTCTTCACTGTCCTACCTCAGGAGTATACCATCTCTCCTTCGCTATGTCATAATATTGTCCACAGAGACCTGGATTATCTCTCCCTTCCCAAAGTCATCACACTAGTCCCTCATATTTTAATTGGACCTAGTGAGCAAGAAGTAGCAATTACTCTCCACTTATTGGTAAGGCATTGTATGGGATAGGACAGGAGATAATTTCAATAAAATTCCACCTTGGTGAAATTTCTAGGTGTCCAGTGCTGTGGGGTATGATGAGATATCCTTTCTAAAATGAATGATGAATTTTTGCATCTGGCGCCTCCTATGACCATAAAAGAGGCACAATGCTTAGTTGGCTTATTTGGATTTTGGAGAAAACATATTCTTTATTTGGGTGTGTTACTCTGACACATTTACTTAGTGACCAGAAAAGCTGCCAATTTTGAATGGGTACTGGTAAATGAAGAGGATCTACAATAGGTCCAGGCTGCAGTACAAGATGCCCTACTACTTGGTCTACATAAGCCAGCAGATCCAGTAGTTCTGAAAGTGACAGTGGCAAATAGAGAAGCCATCTAGAGCCTTTGGCAGGCCCCTATAGGAGAATCACAATGCAGACCCTTAGGATTTTGAGGCAAATCCTTGCTACTGGACTGAATGCTTAACGATGGGGCATTAAGTTACCATGAGATCTGAGTTACCTGTCATGAGATGAGTAAAACCTGACTCAACAAACCATAAATTTGGGTATGCACAGTAGAACTCCATCATACAGTGGAAGTGGTATGTATGAGATAGGGCTTGAGTGGGTTCTGAAGCCACAGGTAAGTTACATGAGGAAGCTTTCAAAATACCCAAGGCCACCACTCCTGCCACATTAGGTTCTCTTTCCCAGTCAACAGCTATGTCCTCTTGGGAAGTCCCTTACAATCAGTTGATTGAGGAAGAGAAAACTCAGTCCTGCTTTACAGATGGTTCTCCAAAATATGCATGTACCACCAAAAAGTGGACAGTAGCAGCATTCCAGCCTCATTCTGGGACATCCTTGAAGGACAGAGATGAGGGGAAATATTCCCAATGTGCAGAACTTCAAGTAGTGCACCTGGTTGTTAATTTTGCTTGGAAGCAGGAATGAGCAGAGGTGTATTTATGCATTGATTCATGGGTCTTTGCCAATGGTTTGGATGTGTGGTCAGGGACTTGGATAGAACAGGTTTTAAAAACACTGGTGACAAAGAAGCCTGGGGAAGAGGTATGTGGTTAGAAGTTTCTGAGTAGACAAAAACCATGATAATATTTGTGTCCCATGTGAAAGCTCACCAGAGGATGACTTCAGCAGTGGAAAATTTTAATAATCAAGTGGATAAGATGACCCTCTATGGATATTTGTCTCTTTTCCCCAGCCACTCATGAGTAAAGTGGCCATGGTGGTTGGGATGGACAGTATGCATGGGCTCAGCAACATAGCCTTCCACTCACCATGTCCAGTCTTGCTACTGCCAATGCAGAGTGACCAATCTGCCAGTGGCAGAGAACCACACTCAGCCCCAAGGTGTTCTGTACTGTTCCCCAAGGTGATCAGCCTACCACCTGGTGGCAGGTTGATTACATTCGACAGCTTCCATCATGGAAATCATAGTGATTTCTTTTAACATGAATAAATATATACTCCAGATGTGGGTTTGCCTTTCCTGAATGAAATTATTCTTTCAAACTACAACCCATGGAATTATCAAATGTCTTATCCACTGCCATGGTATTTTACATGGCATTGCATCTGATCAAGAAACCCACTTCACAGGAAATGATGTGTGGGATTGTGCACATGTTCATGGAATTTACTGGTTTTACCATGTTCCCCATCATCCTATAGCAACTGGATTGAAAGAATGATAGGGTGGCCTTTTGAAGACTCAATTACAGTGCCAAGTAGGTGGCAATATTTTTCAGGGTTTGGGCAAGGTTCTCCAGAAGACTGTGCAAGTTCTAAATCACTGTCCATTCTATGGTACTCTATCTCCCATAGCCAGTATTCATGGGTCCAAGAAACAAGGGGTGGAATTGGGAGGGGCACCATACATCATTTTCCTTACTAATCCAATAAGAGAACTTTTGCTTTCTGTCCCTAGAACTTTAAGCTCTGCTGGTCTACAGGTCTTACTTCCAAAAGGAGTGCTTCCACCAGGAAACACAACAGTCGTTTCACTGATCTGGAAGTTAAGACTGCCACCTGGTCACTTTGGCTTGCGATGCCTCTGAATCAACTGGCAAAAAGGGAATTCTTGCATGGGCTTGGGAGATTGATTCTGACTATCAAGGGTAACTAGGCCTGTAACTACACAAAGAAAGTAAAGAAGAATTTGCCTGGAATACGGGGGATCTCCTAGGGCATCTTTTAGTACTTCCATGTCCTGTAATTAAAGTCTGTGGAAAATTGCAACAACACAATTTTGGCAGGACTAACAATGGCCAGAATCTTCAGGACTGAAGGTTTGGTTAACCCTACTAGACAATGAACCATGGCAAACTGAGATGCTTGGTGAGGGTAAATGAAACATGGAATGAGTAGTGGAAGAAAGTAGTGATAAATATGAACTTCATCTAAATGACTAGTTACAGAAATGAGGACTACAGTGGTCATGAATATTTCTTCCTTGTGTTATTTTCAGTATGTTTGTATATATACATAAATATCTTTGTTTTCTTCCATATTCTTTCCCCTTATCATATGACACAAATTGTATGAGTTTCATGTTGTGGTATTTATGGATTGCAAGTTTAAGAGTGAATGTTACCCAAAGATCTGAACCCTATTATGGAGTGATTTAGTGTGTTTCTGATATTGTTAGGCATATATATATATCTATATATATATAGATATATA
>JAQZBX010072458.1:0-15074 GCA_029593785.1 Cabassous unicinctus | reverse complement strand
TTCATACATGAACACACATAAACTATAAGTGTTCAGTAAACATTGTGAACTTATAAAACAAACATGCATAACATCATACAGGGCTCCCACACATCACCCCCCCCACACACACAAACACCCTGCATTGTTGTGAAACATTTGTTAACAAATCATGAAAGAGCATCGTCAAAGTATTACTACTAACTATAATCCGTATCTTCCTCCCCTATACATTTTAAATATATATATATATTTTAAAAGATGCTTAGATTACAGAAATGTTACACAAAAATTACAGGGATTTCCATGTTCCCCACCTCCCACACCCCCCACAACATTCCACATAAACATCTTTCATCAGTGTGGCACATCACCTGCAATGGATATACATATTCTGGGGCTCTGCCACCAAGCATGGACCATAGTTCATATTATAGATCACACTCTCTCCCATTTTATTTATCTCTCCCCACCCCCTCATTGTTTACACTTGCTGTGTCTGTTCGTCTTCTTTGTTTCTTTAGGAGGCACCGGAACCAAACCCAGGATCTCCGATGTGAGAGGGGGGTGCCTAATCTCCTGAGCCACCTCTATTCCCTGCTTTGTTGTGTCTCTCGTTATGTTTTTTCTCTCGTGTTTCTTGTTGCATTATCTTGTTGTGTCAGCTTGCCATACCTGCCCATTGCGCCAGCTTGCTGTCTTCTTTAGGAGGCACAGGGAATCAAACCACGGACCTTCCATGTGGTAGGTTGGAGCCCAATCACTTGAGCCACATCTGCTTCCCATGAGACTGGGAAAAAGGCAGGGCAGGACAGGTAATTAGGGGTTTGCCCTTGTTGCAAAGAGCTGCTTCTCTCCCTCTCCAAATCATCTTCTACACACTCAGACAAGAAAGACCTCAGACCTCATAAAACCTATAGTAGAACCCATTTCAACAAGGCACATACAAGCATAGAACTTGCATATATTTTTAGTGAAGTCATGTCCCAATAAGTAAAATATGAGAGACCATCTGTAACATATAAGAGATTAAGTGCTTTGCTCAACAGGCTTCTATTCAGAAGCTATAAATAGCACTTCCATTCCCAATATATTAGCTTTTGACTTGAACAACTTGAATTTGTTGCCTGAATTGTTGAATCTGAATGACTGACTTTTTGCTTCTAGTGGCTGAGTTAAATGTTAAGGTAGGAGAAGGAAGTGTTGGTGAAAATCATATACTCAAAACAATCTTGGTGTTGAGAGGGAGAAAGTTCTTCTTGAAGAAGAAGAAGAAGGAGAAGAGGAGGAGGAGGAGAAATAAATTTTCCTCTCCTTTGAGATATGTTTCCCAAAGTTAGAGCAGATTAAGTGGCAGGAATAGGAAAAGACCCTCTGAAGGGAGAGCATCCAGGAGCCCATGGGAGGGGTTTTTAGATAGAGTCAAAGCATTGTCTCTATCTCGGTAGCCCCACCCTGTCTACTGTACCCTACAGGTACAGCTGTGGATTTAATGGCAGAATCTGCCAGCCTGGTTCCAGCCCACCGCGCCCTAGCATCTTCTCAATCCCTTGATCAGACCACCTAGTACAGAAAATTGGTTCTCTAGTGACACCTGCTGGATCATCCCTACATTGTTTTCTGGCAGTGCCTGTCCTGTGGCAGCAAGATTGATATGATGAAAATTGCCTCTTCCTTTTAGGAAAAATGCGGGTTTATAAAATTGGCTTCAATGCAGCTGTTTCCTTTACCGACAATATGGAAAGATCTTGTATTATGTGTCTGAAATCGCCAGACAGGGAGAGGGAAGTGGTCATCCTTCAGTGGCAATAGGTTACATTTTGCAGCTTTCAAGGCCACTTCACACTTATCTCCCTCGTTCTTTAAAATAATCAATTGTAAGGATGCAGAGGCGGTATTATTATCCTGATTTAAGTTCAGAAAATTAACCTTCAGAAAGGTTAAGTGATTTGCCCAAGGCTACGTAGTTAGGAAATGGTGTTGTACGGAACAGAGGCTAGATTTTCTATCAACGGACGCTATACTTGGCCAATTTCTTCAGGGGGGAAACTCTGCCTTCAGTCAGAGTGAGCACTGGTTTCAGGTAAGTGACTGGAGAAGAGTGCTGTGTCTAACCCAGAGATTCCTACTTGCTGGGAAGTGGGAAGAACTGGGCCCAGAATACCTCTTCCCTTCCTCTCAGGCCATCTGAGATTCTGCTCCTTGGAGGGTTCCTTCTTTGGAGATGAGACACTGTACACGACCCTTTCCATTATGCAAATAGCTACAGCCTGGAGCCATTCTGACAGGGAGCACGTAGTAGAAGGAGGTTCTGAGCATGAAGTACAACCCAGGAGACAGGCCTTTTAGGGCACTCGGGGAGAAGTGTGGGAATCATGGAACTTGGGGGCAATAAAGAGGGAGAATGGAGGATGGTACTTTAGGGTTTTCATAGGATCTTTCCTATCTGTGTCCACAAGCATTCTAAATGGTAGAGAACAACGATGTTCCACACCCAGCAACCCGCCCAAGATTCCCCTGTGGTAAAAAATGCGAGTGCAATGTCTAGGAAACAAAGGTGGTGTTAGTGTTGCTTTCTGCCCTTATGCTCATGTCTTTATCAGTCAGTGGTTCTCCAGACCCTGGGGCTCTGACATCCATTGTCTCCCAGCACCAAACGGTTTTGTAGGATTTCAGAGTCTTATTGAGCTTCAATAATAATAATAACAATAATAATAATAAGGATTTCAGAGACTTATTGAACTGCTTGATAAGGGCAATCTTTTCCCTTTTGAAGCTCAAAGTTAGACACCAGGGTATTTATGGCTGGTGGCTATTTTACCTGTCTTAGGTACCCAATATGCCTACAATACTAGTTTTCACAGCTCTCAGAAGAGAATCAGAGGGGAGTGGATGTAGCTCAAGTGATTGAGCACCTACTTCCTGTGTAGAAGGTCCTGGGCTCAATCACTGGTACCTACTAAAAACAAAACAAACAAACAAATGAAAAACCAGCTCTCAATGGGGAGTAGATATAGCTCGGTGGTTGAGCGCCTGTTTCCCATGTAACAAGGTCCTGGGTTCAATCTTCGGTACCTTCTGAAAAAAAAAAGAGAGAGAGAGAGAATGAGTGAGAATGAGAATTAGAGCCACAAAAAAGTAGAAAGATGGACAAAAAAGATTTAGTGGATCTGGGACCCTCCTACCAACTAGTGCCCACCTCCTGAGCAGCTAAGCCTGGTTCCAGAAACCCTGTTTCCAAGAGAGAGATGGGGATGGCCTAAACTAAAAGGTGGATGGAGATGAGGGAAAGGATTTGAGAGATTTCGGAAACAGAATTTACAGGATACTCAGTGATTTCATCTTTAAACAAGACAATCTCTGCTAGAGAACAAATTATACTGGAACATGGCTATAACCATATTCAATCAGCAAATTGTAGATGACCTTTAACACCCAGTTTATGGTTTCCTTTTTTTTTTCTTGTGTGACTGCTTCCTTCTCTGGAGTATGCTAACAAAGTGTGACTGATTCTTCAAAGTGATCAGCTGTGTTTGAATCATTAGGTTTAACCTGGAAATATTTATAAAAGCACAATTTGGTGATTTGGGATGGTCATTAGCCTGTTGGCAGATTTCAACAAAATTGGGAATATAATACTACTACACTACTCTTGATTAGTAGAAAATGAAAGACAATAAGGATAGATTTAATCTTTAAGGAGTTTATTATTTTCACTTAGCTTTAACAGTGCTTTACTAGGAAGATGAGACATCACATCACTCAATGTGTGAGACCTTTTGGTGATGGAGAAGAAAACTGTCACAGGACTGCCCACCATTTTAGGACATCAGTTCCTTCCTCCCTTCCTTTTTTTTTGATGCCCAACATTCACTTATTTGTAACACCTATGGCATCTGTAAAAAAATTTTTCAAACTTAGGAAAATGCAGTTAGTAATATACCTTCTTCATTCAATTATACCCATACTTTTAAAAATATCTCTGTTGTCCACTTAAGTACAACTGGGTCAATAATATTACTTGCACAGACAAAAGTGAAGACTTTCCTTTCACATTAAATTTATATTCGTTTCATATGATAATGTCTGAAAATATTTTGGAAAAAACTATTAATGGCCTTGACCGTAATGGTTTATTGCATTTTTCCACCTGTTTTTTTGTTTTTTTTTTAAGGGTTAAGCACTCTAGTTTGCAGTTTTAAGCTCTACTTTTACTCTTAGCTTCAAATAGACTCTTCAGCATATAAACTTGAATGGCCAACACCACCACCATGACCACTAAACTAACCACAGATAAGAAATTTACTCTACCAAAGTTGCTTTCTTGTATATTTTGATCACAAGCTTCAAATGCTCTAAGCAGAGTTTGGATATGATCACTTTTGTCTACTCTGGACTTGATGCTATTGATGGATTCCAGGACGTCTTCTAGTTTCATACCCAGCATATCTGGGCCAGTAATATATTTCTTCCAGTCTTCTCCTTGTTCCTGTTCTCTCATTTTTTCCAGGTTTAATTTTTTTAAAAATCACCTTCTCAGAAGAGGTGCTCAATATATTGTCAAAGCCGAACATGTAGTCACAATTTCAATCTCTTATCGTGTGAACTCCCACGGTTTTCTTTGTTCAAAAACTAAGGTTTTGCCTTCCAGAGAGGCAAGATGGAAATTAATATCTAATCGTGCTCCATTGAAAACTTGGTGCTCCATCTTCAGAGGGGCCTTCGTGGCCACAGGCTGGTAAACACATTCCTTCTGGCCAGCTGGGAGGGTGAACGTAAAGTCCCTGTCTGAGGAGGGTGCCAAGCCGGCTGCCCAGGCTACAGCACTGATAGCTCAGTGACCAGGAGGAGCACGGGGCCATTATGAGCTGGAAGAGGCAGGGCAGGAGTGGGCTACTCCTCCCTGGACTCCCCTAGGGAGGCAGAGAAATCTGGAGCCTAAAGAAACCAGGTGGCCATGGCAAACACTCCCTTCTGCTTCAATCTTTCAATCATGTTTTGTTTTTTTTTTAAGGTATGAGGGCCAGGGATTGAATCTAGGGCCTCATATGTAGGAAGCTGGCGCTCACCAACTGAGCCATATTGGTTCCCCTAAGTGGGATTTTTCATTTGTTTGCTTGTTGTTTGTTTTTTGTTGTTGTTGTTTGTTTTTAGGAGGCACTGGGAACCAAACCAGGACCACCCATGTGGGAAGCAGGTGCTCAACTGCTTGAACCACATCTGCTCCCTGATCATATCTTTTTTTAAAAAAACAATTTATTGAAGTATATCATTCATACATGAACATACATAAACAATAAGTGTTCAGTAAACATTGTGAACTTACAAAACAAACATGGATAACATCATACAGGGCCTCACACATCACCCCACCACAAATACTTTGCATTGTGAAATATTTATTAACAAATTATGAAAGAGCATTGCCAAAGTATTACTACTAACTATAGTCCGTATCTTACTCCCTATGCTTTTTTTTTCTTAAGGATTTCTTTCTTTCTTTACTTTTATCCATTTTTACCACCCACCCCCCCACGGCGTTTTTGCTGTTTTTGTGTCCATTCGCTGGGCAACTCTCTGTGTCCGTTTCTTGCCCTCTCTTCTCATCCTTCTCCTCCTGTCTTCATTGGGATTCGATCCTCGGAATCTCCGATGTGGGGGAGAGGCCGCCTGCGCCACCTTAGTTCTGGGTTTTTTGGCGTGTCTCATCTTGGCTCTCCCTTGTGTCACTCCCCTCTTACGTCATCATCTTTGTGGTTCGTGGGGCCTGAGGGTGCACCCACATGCAAGGCCTGGGGGGCTCACCTGCTCATGGGGCCTGGCAGCACCACCCACTCACGGGGCTTGGGGGGTGCACCCACATGTGGGGCCTGGTGGCCCGTGCACCTTCTATATTTTTCTTTTTTTAATTTTTACCGGGAGGTCCCGGGGATTGAACCCAGGTCCCTCCATACGGGAGACAGACGCCCAAACACCTGAGCCACATCCATCCCCCTGCTATATCTCTTAAGGTTGACCAAAGATACCTGGAGTTACAGTCATTTCCTATACAGGATGGTCATATAATAAATCAGGCTTAGTTTATCATCATCATTCTAGAAGCCAGACCTAGGGAGAAAAACTAGGTCTGGAGACACATGCATGGTTTCTAATATAGCGAATGTTTAGCCTACCCTGATTATCGCAAAATCAGGACAGCGAGAATAAACACATCTGATCATCTCTTTTGATTGTTTGCTTGTTGTATTTTTCTGGATCCACAAAGGCAAGAAATTTTGTTGCAAACACTTCAAATGAGAACTCAATAACTGGATGATGACTTCTCATCTTTATTGGGAGATCATGTGATCAGGAGACACTCATCTCAAAAATTAGCCTGTCACACATAGGTGATTCTTTATTCACACATGTAATAGAGTGAATGATTGACAACTATCCATGTATTCAGGCTTACATTCTCAGAAAATATTGGTTTGGCATTTTGAATTCATGGGACTGATTGTCTGACTTCTCCTTGCATATCTAGCCACCTACTCAAAATTTCAACTTGTTATGTCATTTGTACCTCAAACTCTACATGTCCAAACTGAGCTCATCATTTATCTCCCCAACCTGTTTCTCCTCCAGGGTTCACAGTAAAGGGAAGCCTCACAGTTTTTCAAACCAAAGCCTGATAATCATCTTAGACACTTTTTCTCTCATTTCCCACGTCTAATCAATCTTCCAACTTGCAAACACCTCACAAATCCTTGCACTTCTCTCTAGCTTCACTGCTACCACCTCTGTCCAGGCCACCATCAGGTCTCCCAGGGGTGGTTACAGCAGCCTCCTAATCTTTCTCCCGCAGCCACTGGTGCCTCCTCCAGTCCCTGCATTCTACAACCCAAGTGGTATTTTAAAACTCATATTGCTTCTTTGTCTGAAATAGTACAGTGATTTCCCAGTGCTCTTCAGATAAATTCTCTAATCCTTCTACAATGTCTTACACAATTAGGATCCTGTTTGGTACTATTGCCCACACTCTTTATATTAGAGCTGAGTTGGCCTTCTCTAGATTTGGTGGATACACCTGCTGTAAGGCCTCTGCAGGCACTATTTCCTGACCCTAGAATAGCCTTCCTCTCCCCCACCCCCCACCCTTTGCCTAGCCAACACCCATTTCTCTTTCAACTGCCAGGGTAAGCCACCTTTGATTCTCCAGCTAAGCTAGGTCCTCCTCCTCTTTGCTTTCTCCTGCAGTTTTAAATACTTCTTTGATCACATTTGCAATCACTTGTTACTGTCTTCTATCATCAACAAACCCTAAACTATGAGGGCAGGGGCTCTGTTTGTCTTATTTCTTGCTTATATATATCTCTTGAGTCTAGCCAAGTGCCAGATACATAAGAGATGCTCAAGAAACATTTGTGGACTATATGATAGTTGAAATAATAATTCACTCATTTTCATATCTAGGTTATTCACTTTTAGACTCTCTTGACACATGGGGTGGTTTGGAACTATGTACCCCAGAAAAATAATGCATTCCTGTGAGTGTAAACCCATTGTAAGTAGGATCTTTTGATGAGGTTACTTCAGATAAGGCATGGCCTAGGATGGGTCTTAATCCTATTAATGAAGGCCTTACAGGGCAGGTCACACACAAAGAGAAAGCCATAGAGGGAGCAGCCAGAAGCTGCAAGTCAGTGGAATCTGGAAGAGAAGGGAGAGGCCAGGAGAGGCCACCCTGTGCATTGCCATGTGACAGAGGAGCTCAGGACCAAGGATCACCTTGCCAGCCTCAGAATGCCAGTCTTCAGGAAGGAAACATCACCTTGATGACATCTTGATTTAGACTTCTCCTAGTCTCAAAACCATGAGCTAATAGATTCCCATTGTTTAAGCAAACCCATCGCATGGTGTTTGCTTTAGCAATGAGGACACTAAGACGACACCCATGTTTTCTCTTGTCTATATTGCCATGAGGAGGAACTAAAACAATAGACAGAGAAGTGCAGAGACAGAGAGCAAGGGAACAAGACTTTCTCCACTCCTTTTAGTTGCAACTTGATAATCCCCTTACTTCTTACCACTGAATGGGGCTATTTTTTTTAATGGGAGAGCCTTCTCCTCCCCCAAAATGTCCGGCTTCCTGTAATAGCATCACTATAAAGCAGATAACTAGAAGGCAAAAGATAGAGTCCCCTACCTTCTTTGAAACCAGTATCATTAAAAAAGAAGGTTATGAAGAATTTTTAATAATATAGGAAAATGTTTTAAATGCTAAAAATGTTTTTATTAACAATATAATATGAGTTGTATTTATATATACATTTATATAGGCATAGAAAAAAAGTTGGGTGGAAATCGTAGTGGGCATCAGCTACCTTTTCAGTCTGCCTAGTATCTTTTCCTTTTGGGAGTTTTCTACCCTCATCCCCAAAGCTGATGCTGGTAAATCTTATGTGACTGTGCAAAGGACAAGCATGCCACAGACATGTAACAAGCTGGCCAAGACAAATTCCTATAGCTGGTAACACAATGACTGGCTCAAGGTTTGGCATGTGACTGAAATGGGACCAGCCAGACTTCTTTTCTGGGATTGATGATGATGCTGGGAGAAAGAAGAGCTCTCTCTTTCTCTGGAATTACCAGCTCTGAGGAAAATTTAAGCTTGGATGCCCGCCCATCTTACCACAAAGGAGAAAGCCAAGAAGGACTAAAGGGAAGAGGGAGTCCTGATGTCAATATTTGAATGCCTGGACTAAACTATGCCTGACCCTGCCCTTGTCTCTGTCCATGTCCATTTGAGATATGCCCATGGGCCACTGTGGCTCACAGCCTCCCTTTGCAAACTTTTTCTCTTATCCTATTTATTCCCAGGGCTTCATTGCTCCTGTTAAAAGTCTTGAGCTTTAATTTAATCTTTATTTCATTGCTTATTTGTTTTTATTTCCAAACATTCCATAACGTGGATATATGAAAATGTAATCAACCATTTCCTTAATGATGGGCATTTACAAGGTTTCTTCCATTATGATCAATTCTGCAATAAATTGGTGACTCTATTACTATGAAACATATTCCCAAAAGTAGGGTTTCTGGGGTTAAATAGATATATATAAAAGCAGACATTGCCAGATTGCTTTCCAAAAAGGCTGTAACAATACACATTTTCACTGGCAATTAGGCATTGTTATTTTCCCCCATATCTCTGTCAGCAGGAGATGTTATTGGTACTTCTAGTCTGATAGATATAACTTGAGATCTCATTATTATTTTAATTTGCATTTCCCTGACTGCTGGTGAGAGTGCTCACTTCTACTCCCTCGTGTAAGTAGATGTTTGCAGTCTTTAATTTTTGCCATTCTGATTGGCAAAAACACAAAAACCCTTCAAGTGCCCCTTGCTATTAATACGAGCTAGTCAAGAGGAATCCCAAACTCCACCACCTTCCACAGTAGCCTGACACCTCTCTCTCCAGCATAAAACATGCACACACCCATGCTCTCACACTTTTGGTATTAGGCTGCCCATGATCAGATTTCAGAGTGGCATCACATTGGGTCCAGTTCCCACCCACCACTGAAAAGAAATCCCCTCAGTTTATATTCAGTTGTCTTTGGAATACTAGAGTAAATCATACCGAATATTTAACCAACGAGGCACCATTTGAAAAACAGGCCCAGGAAAGCATTTATCCAACCTGCCTCACCTGCCACCCTACCCTCAATCGTAACACCCAGGTCACCCTTTTCCCTTTGCTACTTGAGGGTGGAGTCTATTTTGCATGCTGCAAAAGCCCTTTTTGCTTCCTATGACCTTCTGGCTTCAAGAATGTCTCTCAGCCTCAAAAACTTTGCCCTGTCTCTCTAGTATTCGTCTTTCCTCTCCCCACCCCATCTTTTGTCCCACAACAGCTTCGTGCAATGGAGAGTTCCACATGAGAGATGGGATCTGAGGTGCTCAACGGGCAGGAGCCCAATATGCCTGGGAGTGGGTTTTAAGGGGTTTCCATGCAGACACTGACAAGTAAGCATCCTTGATAGCTAGGAGCCTTGATGCCAACATGGCGCAGTTGTTATTCCAATCTGCTGGGTAAAGTGAAAGGGTTTCAGCTACCCTCTCTCTTCCTTTCCCCTTCTTTTCCCTCCTCCATACACATATAAATAGTCATGGAGGGCACGTATAACTTTCTGAAATTTCTCTTAGGATTTTCCAAACCTACTGCTTATTCTCCCTGGTTCGGAAACTCCTTCCATCATTTCTAGACAGATAATAGCAGTGAGTACTAGGGCCAAGCACTCTGCTAACCACTCTACAAACACTATCTCGTTCAATTCTAAAAATATGGCTTAGGAAGTAGTTGTCATTAATATTTCCATTTTACTTGAGGAGATGGAGGCTTAGACTAGTTAAGTAACTTGCCTATAGTCACAGTTTATAGGTGGTGGACACGGACTTTGAATCTTCTTTTCTGCCTGCTAGACTCCTTTGTCCATCTCTTCTCCAGCCTTTTTTTCTTTGTAAATAATGAACTCGGATTTTCTCACTTAGACACCATTGCCCTGTTCAAGAAACTTTTCCGGCCGTTTGTATCTGTTCTCCTTTGTTCCACTCTCTCCTGCTTAGGAATTCTTCAGCACACAGGGTCCTACATGATCTGGCCCTCTGATCTTCAACTTCCTTCATTCTCCCTCTCATTCACTGTGTTTCAGGCCTTCTTTTTGTCCCTGCAACACACTAAGCTAAGTGATTTGAACTTGCTGTTCCTTCTGCTCTGAACACTCTTCCCTGCAGTTTTGCACCATCAAAGAGGCCATCCCTGAAATCCATTCCTCACTCTCTGCTCTATTTTACTTTTTTCGCAGCATTTATAAATACATTAAGCTTTCTTATTTATTTTGTACACAGGTTTACTAGCTGTCTCTCCCCACTAGACTACACGCTCCATAAGAACCGGACTTTATCTGCAAGATCACCATTATATTACCTAAAAACAACACCGGGAACATAGTAAAATGTACACAGCACCAGGCACAATAAATATTTGTTGATTGACTGGAAACCAAAATGCATGGCAGTGTCTTGCTCATTCTGTGAATCACCCTGAAATAATTCTTTGCTCCCAAATCTACATCCACCTTTGCTTGTGCAAGCCAAGCGAAGCTCACCTGTGCTATGAAAATCACCTTGATTAGTCCCACACCTGTTACCTATTACATGCCTTCTTTTCTAAAATTCTGCAGAAACTCTCTCCTTCCTGCGCACCACTTTTCTCGCATATCACTTTTCTGATTCCGCTACAAACACAAAATTGTTTGAGGAAAATTCTTACACACTGTATTTCTTGCTCTTTCTCAAATATTTCAAGAAGATGAAACATACTAGGTAGTTTAAAAGGGAAATATACATGAAGTCATGAAAGCAGTTTGTCCATGGCTTTGAATCCAAACTCTTAAGTAATGCTGTAGGCCTCAGTCCTTTGTTTGAATATCGAGAGTAGTGGGATATGAGATGATCCCTATCCTGCCCCTATATTCTTTTTTTTTTTTTTTTCAAGTCTTCCAACAGTTTATTAGAAAGAATATAGACATTTAAAAAAATCCCCACTGTCAAGAACATGAATTGAGGTTTTTTCAGCCCTGGTGTAAGCTGAATCAAAAAAGAAATAAAAAATCCAATAGTGTATTTTAACATTTTTTTCACTCATTTGCCATACTGCCAGTGCAAATACATATTTGGTCTAATGTACAGACTCTCAAGCAACGATGTACAGCCTTTCTTTGTCCTCCATGCTAACAGATGTAAAAGCCTAAGGGTTAAACAATACCAAATGTACAGGCTTCAAAATCCATCTAAGTTAGGGCATTCACTAGTTTTAGCTAAGATACATCTGGAACATTGACAAGTGATCACTTACATAAAATAATGCGAAATAAATTTTTTGAAAAATAAAAGTTTAATGGAACAACCCTGAAGGATACACCAGAGGAATAGCAGGTTAACAGTCTGAGGTGTAAGCCAATTTGTTTCAAGCCACTTTGAGTCCGTGTTCTAAAATCTAAAATTTAGTAATCTTTCTCTAAGCTGAGAGCTTCCTATCATGTCAGTACCTCTGTTATGAAGAAAGGAGACTTAGG
The DNA here is from genome assembly GCA_029593785.1 of Cabassous unicinctus. NCBI lineage: Eukaryota > Metazoa > Chordata > Mammalia > Cingulata > Chlamyphoridae > Cabassous > Cabassous unicinctus. The sequence continues at coordinate 2,973 of JAQZBX010072458.1, read as the reverse complement.
TGAAATGTTTTTATTTATTACAACTGCTGTATCAATTGCCTAGGATCTCAACAGCTTCATGGAAGTCTGGGAAATGTTCATGCATAAGGTTATTGCCTTAGCTGACTTAAAATTGCCCCATACATGGTACATATCAACCCTTAGTGAAGCCTTTTAAAAAACAAACAGCTTGAAAAAAATGGGTTAAAGGAGGCAAATACAGCATCTGCCTTTAGAGTTATCAACTCGGGAATTCTCTCAATCGTGAAATCTTGCAGAGAAGTTATTTTCTTTCTCAAAATCGTGATGATGACAATATTCCTTACTCCAGATTTGGCATTTTTTCATCATCACTGTCTTGTGAATCATCATCTGCTCCATCTACTTCTGGTAAATCTACACCCTCATCACCACCCATGTTGTTCATCATCTCAGAGAAACGGTCAAAATTAGACATGTCTTCATCTGAGTCATCTTCCCAGGCTTTCCAATTATTAAAGTCCACACCAAGCCAATTCAGCTTTGCTCTTTCTTTTGTTAACCTTGGCCATGACTGGCCAGATTCTCCTTTTCTTAAACAACGTAAGGTTGATCTGTCCGTTCTTTTATGCTTGGAATCATTTGGATCAATGAAATGAAAAAGATCAATTTCATCTAAATGTTTAAAATTATCACTTCCTCCAAGACAACTGAATGTAAGTTCGGATTTTTCAAAGTTTACGTTAACATCTTTGCTGTCTTCAACACAAAATTCGATAAAGACATAGTCCCTTCGATCCTACCACTCTGCAGAAGCAGGCTGCATTGTGAACCGGGCCAGGGGCGGGGGAGCGGGTGGGCGGGCCTCTCTGGCTGCAGCTGCTGGGGAGTCGGCTCCTCTCCGGTGGCGACTCCGGTGTTTTCTTCCTGGTCGTGGCTTCTTCACGCTTCCCTCAAGCGACAGTGGTGGGTTCTGCCTGGGTCCCCAGCCCCTATATTCTGTAAAGTCTGATTCTCAGTCCCTAGTAGAAGTTATTTAAGAAATGCCAAAGAGCAGGTGCCATTTCTTCTGCATCATAAACAGGTCAATGGCATGTGATTCCCAATCCTAAATGACTGAGATAGCAACACAGAGAGAGAGAAAGCAGTGCCCCTCATCTGCTTTATTATTTTACTGATATATATTAAATATTTAAATGAACTCCTAGTATTTCCTGGAGGAAATTTAAAGTACAATCCACAAAGCTGAGTGTATTAGTTTGGGTTCTCTAGGGAATCAGAACCAACAGGAGATATCTGTATAGAATATGAGATTTTATGAAATTGTCTCGCATGACAGTGGGGATGCACAAGCCCAAATTCCATAGGGCAACCTGCAAGCCAGGTACTCCAATGAAGGTCCTCCATGAGTTCCCCAGTAGATGCTGGCTGTCTGAAGTGGAGATGGGAATTCTATTTCTGAATGCTGAAATCACTTCTCCTTGTAAGGCCTTCAAATAATTGGATGAGATTTATTCATTGCTGAAGGCTCTCTCCTCAGTTGATTGCAGATGTAATCAGCCATCTATGCAATCAACTCACTGATAATTAAAGTCCATGAAATGCCCTTGTATTACAATGAGCCCAGTGCTTACTTGACCAAACAACTGAACACCATTACCTGGCCCAGTTGAAACATTAGCCTAACCATCACACTGAGAGTGAAATGGTTACACAGAGATTAATCTAGTCTCAATGACAACAGAACAATCAATTTATAGGACTCAGTGTGTTTCTCAATTTGGGGACGTTGTTTATTAGATCATAAAAGTTAATTAATGAAAGTCAGATCTTGTTTTCTTTCTATAGGTGCCCAGAACCTACTTGGGGTTTGCCTTAAAACAACATGTCTTATTAGCTAAAATGTCACTCAAGGTTATTATTTTAATTCCATACCTGACCTTTGAGGAAATTGACATATTCACATGTTTTTTTTTAGTTCTTTTTAGTTTCATTTTATCTAAATTGGGCTTTTTCGGTCTTCACTAATTTTTTTTCTGATGAGATTTTAATGTTTTTCTTATTAATAGCTGTGAATGTGTATATATTAAAGGTATAGTATGACTCTGTCATATTTTCTTTTTCCCGGTTTGTGGTTTGCCTTGCCTTCATCTGGCTCTGTCCCTAAACTCCCACTGATATCTTGAGGTGTTGCTATATATTGCCTGGATGTCAAAGGACCAGCATCCCCCTAATAGCCATTGTTATGCTCCCTGCACTTTTAGGGACAACTGTCTCCCTCCTTATTAGACCTCTCCAGTGTCATATGATTTCCTGTGCTACCACTGATAGTCTGAGTTCACAGCTTCTGCATGTAGTCTGCTGTGACTACCTGATTACCTAGCTTTCTAGGCAGCTAACTCTTTACTAAGTTTGGGTTTCAGCTCTTCCTGGTTAAATTTCTCATGACTGAATATGTCACAAAGAGTTAAAAAAAAAAAAAAAAAAAAGGAGGGTGGAGTGGGCAGTGACACTTTACTTATCCCCAACCACAACTCTATGACTAATTCTATGATGAGCAGGCATTGGTGGTCTCAACTCATCACTGTATAGTTTGCTTTGAAATATGTTTAATATACTTAATATAATTGCTTAGTAAATTTGATTGCAATGTTCTTTTCTTTACTGAACTATTTTCAAGAAATTTCTTTTTTTAAATCTCTCAACATAAGATTCCACTATGAGGACTGTTTGTTTCTTTGAAGCAGGACTATCTCAATGCTTTTGTTCATTTGAACATTACCTAAGAACTAGAGAAAATTTGGATGTTAACAGAAAATTATCATATGAGCAGGTAATTTTAGTCATATGTGTCTCAGAGGGGATGGGAGATTCTAAAAGCAAACTCCAGACATAACAAGCATACATAATCCATAATCCCAGTGCAAGACTAATAGAGGCAGCTAAAGAAGCCAACATGGCTGCACAGGGGGTCCTTTCAATAGGCTTCTACCTTAAAAAAAAAAAAAAAAAAAA
>JAQZBX010072457.1:0-15072 GCA_029593785.1 Cabassous unicinctus | reverse complement strand
GAAGGCCACTGTAAAACTTCAGCAGGACATCCTGCCAATCAGAAAAGGGGTTCAAGGGCCTCTCCTCACTCCCGTGATCCTGGGCAAGCCCCCAGTTGAGTAGGACGGTGACCACTTACTCAAAATAAAAGTTCTGAAGACAGAGAGTTGGACTAGAGGCAGCAGTACCTTTCTTTCCTTCTCATGAGAAAGGGCACACACCCAGGCTAATGGAAGCAGGCAAGTGCAAGTGCTCAGTGCGAGAACAAAGAATATAAAAAATATATGTTGACCCTGATGTCCCAGTTCCCTCCCTCCCTGCCTCACCCATTTCCCCATTGGCCAGGGACTAAGGGCTTACAATCTTAAGCACAAAAACCAGCCCAATCATGGGGTGGCACACTTACTGATATAGGTTTTGGGGAGATGAGTTATAGGTGGGGATGTGGATCTAACTTGTTGCAATTAGGATATGAGTAAGAATGTGGGAAGGTTAGATAGGACCCAGACAGGAATGTGGGAGGGTGAGGTAGATGGGGAGCAGGGAATTTAGTTTGAGAAGAGACCACCTTTGTTCTCTTTCACTCAGCATGATGCAGCAGGGCATGCATGGACCTTTCCATGCAGAGTGGTCAACCTGCCCTGACAGATATCAATATATCAATGTGCTGAGTAGGTGGCGGTCACCTGCCACACAGATGTCTACCAGGTTTTCTCTATTCCAATCCCCCCTTAAATACTCTGGCCTGAAAAGGCCTGGGGTCCAATTCAAAACCATGTTCCACAAATTCTGATCTAAATTCTGGTGTCTGTGTCAGTCTGCTCAATTGCAGTGTAAGCCTGGCCTCCAGCTACCCCTCCCCATCCTCCACCTCTCCACAGAGAATGGTGTGGAAGGATCTGTGCTGAAGCAAATGAGGCTGGTGAGAGGAGACCTCCCCCAGTGGAAGTCCCTGAGTGTTTCTTTTTCGAGAAGGAGTATGGGTCTTCCAACCCTTATCTGAATCCCAGAGCCTCCTGCAGTGGGTGAGGTGCACAGAACAGCATGGTCACCCCTGGGCTGCTGGTGAAGGTCCTGAGTCAGGGTCTGGGGGCAGGTGAGCCACTAAAAACCCAGGAGGCAGTGCCCAGAGACTAAAGCCAGTCACCCTGGTGGGGCAATGTGCAGAGGGAAGGAGGAACAGCAGCTGGGGCTGGCAAGAACCAGCCTGGGAATTCCATGGGCACCTGCCAACAGTCATCCAGTAGGGAGAGAATAAGAAAGACAGAGCAGACACTGGGCAGTGGGACAGACAGGCCCAGTCATCTGCCCTCTAAGACTTGTAGGTTCTTGCTGCCCTTTGGAAAGCAGTTTGGCCGTATTAGTGAAAAACTTTGATGTCCAGATCCCACTCTACTTCAGCTTCAATCCAGAAGTCCATCTTACAGGAAAAAAGAAATCAGATGTGAACAAAGGCATTCTCTTTAGAAAGGCAGGCACTAGGATGTGCCTAAGTGTCCATGGGGGGACACGATTCAGGAAACTCTAGGCCCTCTTTGATTGGACATGTGGCAGGAATGGGTATATGGGCAAAGCCACAAGTGTGATATCAGGCAGTCTCAGGCTGGCAAGGGCAGGTGGTTCCTCTCTCTGCCTCTGATTTCAAAACAGTTGTATACACTAATGAAAGATGTTTATGTGGGATGTTATGGGAGGTGTGGGAGGTGGGGAACATGGGAATCCCTGTAATTTTTAGTAACATTTATGTAATCTAAGCATTTATGTAATCTAAGCATCTTTTAAAATATATTGAAAAAAACAACAGGTGTATGTGCACATTGAGTAATTTGTGTAAACTGAGGAAAAATCCAGAGACTCCTGGAGTACTACCAGCCCGTGCTTAGTTCTAGGGAGACAAGTAAAAGGTCTGGAGAGGACAACCCATGACTCCTAGGTGGCAACATGTTCTCTGGGTGTAAATGGCATTGTACCCTGGGCATGGAGGCCAGCCTGCTCGGGTCAACTGCCTGGAAAACCCTGGAAGTTGCCTGGACTCTCTGAGCTGGACATCCACAGCTCCAAGTGGGAAGCTCTGTGGGCTGCTTCCCATGCTCTGTGAAAGGAGGTGAGCCAAAGCGCATGTTCAGGACTTCATCTGGGCAGGGTTGGCAAGGGGCACTGCTAAGTAGGGGCTTTCCTTTCCTTGTGTCTTTTTTTCATTGGTTATACCAGGCCAACTTTTACTTCCTTAAGTTTTTCAGTATTTTTCAACAAAAGTTTGTTGTTTCTTCCTCCAAATTAGAAATGCTCAAAAGCAATGGTGCTATTCCCAGTGCTTCAGGTGGTTCTTTGCTGCAATTGAAATGTCTGTGAGCCCTGGCTGGTTGCTTCCTGACTGCTCTGGAAAGCTTGGCACATTCCTGTGGCAGGTGCTGGGGAAATCCTGGAGCCAAGAACACAGAGGAGTCAGACCCAAAAGCCAAGTGCCAATTGTAGAACCAGTATGGAGGACACTAAGTGCAAGGGGACAGGATGTCCAGGTGGGGCCATGTGGACAGGGTGCTTGGGCTGGACCTCTCAGCTGTTGGGGCCAGCATGGCTGGGGACAGAGGAGAGGTTCAGGGATGGAGAAGAGCTGTGGGAGGCAGCCCTGGGAACATGTCTGACACTCAGCCAGAGTTCCTCAAGGACTGTGTGTCTTCAAGGGATTGGCAGGAAATTCTCAAGGGCTTCTGAACTCCCTTCCCCAGCTTTTCTCTGGTGGGCTTGTATCACTCTGAGGTGCCTCATGGAGGTGGTCTGAGGGTGGAGAGGGTGTGGTAGGTGACCTGTGCATTGCATGGTGCCCAAACCTGACCTTTCATCACTGTTCTCTCTGTTGGCAGAGTGTACCCACACCCAGAGGGGTGATGCAGAGCTTCTTGGCACTGCTGTGGGAGATCAGGGATGCTTGCCCACTGGCCAAGGACCTGGTGATCCTTGTAGGAAGGCTGTGCCAAAACATGCAGTTTGGCCTCACCCAGGTGGAGCCCTCAGTGGAGGTCCTGCTGGAGAGCCAGCTCCACCTGCCAGTGTTGGACAGTGAGAAAATGGTTCTGGTGTGTGCACATGGGCAGGCCTGGCAGGAGCAGTAGCAGGCTGCCCACAGTCTCCTGGAGGTAGGCCTGGGGCAGAGGGAAGGGGAGCAAGAGGGAGCTGCAGCTGCCCTGAGCACAGGTGGGAATGCCCAGCACATGTCCAGGTAGCACATCTGGGGACCCAAGTCCCCCAACCTCATTTTGCAACAAGCCTGACCCATGTTGTCATGAAGCTGAAGCCTTTATTTTCCTACTTAATGTGGTGATCCATGTGGTTGGTCATGGGATGCTGGCCCAGATGACCTTGAGTGATACAAGTTATATGGTGTAGGCCTCATATATCTTCCTAAACTCTTAAAATTTTGAATTTCCAAGTACACCTGAACCAAAGGGTTTCTAATGAGGTATGTGAGGCTTCTTTCCCCCTGTCTTCTACGCCATAATACAGTCCATGCAAAACATGTTGAATTTACCTTCAGAATGCTCCTCAATTCCACCCAGTTCTTCCTATTTCCACCCCCCCCCTCAAACCTAACATACCAACTACCTGAAAACTCCCCCTGCCTGCTTTCTTCTGCCCCTAGAATGTGATCTTCATTTAGCTGCCATGGGGATTTTGCAGTTTCAAAGGGGACCATCACAGTTGCCTGCTGCAGTGGCTCCTGATCTCTCACTCAGACCCTGTCTGTGGGTCATCTGGTCTCCCAATGGCTTTGCAGGCTGCCCTTCTATCCTAGATCTCCCAAGCTCAATCCCCACCTCAGGATGTTTGCATGTGCTTTACCCTATTCTGTGTGCTGGAGCCTGGCTCCTGATATGGCTGGTGCTTTCTGACCCATGTGGTTTCTGTGTCAACATCACTCCTTGGGGAGACTGTTGCAATAAGCCCCATCCACATACCTCATCCTCATTACCACCTCCATGGCTCCATTCTTGGTCATAATTACCATCCCATTTATAAGTCTATCTTGGCATCATCCTTCTCCCCTTACTGCATGGCAGGCCCATGAGGAGGAAGCACCTTAGTTTTGCCCATCACAGCATCCACCAACACCCCACATAAACCTGGACCATAGGATGGCTCAGTCATTGCAAATTTGCCAAAGTAAATGAGTAATGAGGACAGATGAGTGAAGGCCTGATCAGAATTGTAATAAGTGCCATGGAGGCTGCTGGAGTCATCAGGTAGCAGACCCCACAGGGGACATGTTGCCAGCTCAGAGGGTGGTCCTGGGAGGCCTCTCTGAGGGATGCCCTTTGTTCAGAGGCCTGACAGTATGACAGGGCCACCACTCCAAGAACAGGGATGATTCCATCCTGTGCAGCCCAGTTGGGGAAGGTGGGGAGGTCCATGAAGTGTCCCTGATGGCTCCCAGCAGATGAGGACTAGATGAAGCTCTACTGCATAGGCCTAGGCCAGGGTCCCACAGCCCTGGGGAGTCACCATGCAGTGGGTCAGGGCTCTTCTAGTGCCCTGGAGAGAATGCTGAACAATTCTCAGTGACTCCAGAAGAAAACCTGGCCTCCTCACTACAACCAACCATCAGTGAGTGCTTGTGGTGGTCAAGGCCAGTGTAGGCCACTGGGAAAGCACACCAGGGTGGCTGATGGTGTTAAGTAAGTGGCCAGCATGCCTAAGCCAATGCCATGCATCCTCAGATATCTGGAAAGTCCAATTAATGGAAGCAGTTTATGTTAAGTCGAGGTGATCCATGTATCCTAGCCTGGCACAGCAGTGGACCCTTGTCCCTCCCAGCCCAGAGAGCAGAGCCTGAGGCCAGCCTTGCTGGGGATATGAAGGTCCTTCTGAGCAGACATGAGTCAAGCATCAGCAGGCCATGCTCCACCTCTCCCAGGCCATGTGGCCCAAAGTCTATACTTTGCCTTTTCCATGCATTGTGTTCCTCCTGCCATGATGAGGCTCAGAGCTGTGCTCACCTTGTGGGAGGGTTGAGGTGTTCCAAGGACATTTGCCCTCTCAGGTGGTGAAGTGAGTGTGTCCTGTGGCCCTCTGAGGTAACCCAGCCCCCACTGGGCCACACTGCTGCTGGGTGGAAGGATGGTGGACTGGCCATCTCATGCCTTTGCCACTTGGCTACCCAGGGTCTTTTGAAGACAGCAGGAGTAGGATTCACCCCAGAGCCCCTGCCTCCATCCCAGGCATAGCTCCTTCCTGGAGGTCAGGAGCATGGGTTCCAGTTCTCTTGCACTCCAGCCAGGACTCAGCCTGCTCTCCTCAGCAGGGTTGCCAGGCACTGCCAGGAGGCAGCCAGGGGCTGATGCAGTTCTGGAAGCACATCCACTATGAGCTGGGCAGGAAGAAGCTGGGAATGGCCATGCTGACCTCCATGCAGAGGTTCTGCTGCAGGAGGAGGTAGGCTCTGGGCATGGGCTTGTTCTTACCCCATGGGGCTCCCCCAGGAAGAGGTAGGTGCTGGATGTAGGTTTCTGCTTACCCCATGGGGCTCAACCATGACCCAGGGGCTGAGATCACAGAGCTGGGGACATGGGGTAGTAGAACTTGATGGGGCAGGAACTGTCAGAGCATATCACTAGAATCCCCTTAGCCAGACTTTCTCCAGTGCCCATCATGTGCCATCACTGAGCCAGGCTATTCACCTTCTCTGTCATTTAAGGTTGTGGATGCAAAGGCAAGCCCCTTGGAACAGGGCACCACTGCAGATCCTGCCCACTCCAGGACCCCCACACCCTGGGTCCTGCATCACTCAGGTCCTGCCTGGGAGCAGAATCTCATGGCTCTATGCCATGTGGGTTGGACTCATCCAGTTGCCCATTGACTGCTCAGTGGGCACTGCCCAGGTCCCAGGGCTGCTGGGGTCAATAGAAGGGGTGGTTTTGCCTCAGGGACTCCCACCCTGAGGTCACTAGGAGAGGTGGCCTTGCCCTCAGGGATTCGCACCCTGGGATCACAAGGGGAACACAAAGGAGAACAGTGAGTGAATAATTACAGCTGATCCTGTGGCCACACAGCCCACTAGGCTTTCCTTCCATAGGTCATAGCTGCATGCCAAGCTCATGTATGGGGGCAGGCAGAGTCCTTGAGACCCTGTGAAGGAGCTGGCTCAGGAGTGAGCCTTGGGGCATAAGGAGCCCTGTTGTGGCCCTAGACCTGTGGCCCTCCCCTGGGGTCTCCAGGTGGCCAGCACCTTCGCCAGTGTACCTCTGAGTCTATGGGAGGCAGCTGGTCACACTTTCTCCCCAGACTGAGGACAGAGAGATGATGGGGTGGGGAGCAGACTTGGGGTTCCCTGTTCTCCAAACCTTCCTCCTCACTGTCCTTGTCCAGGCACCCACCACCCTCCTCCCTCTGCCCACGGGGTCTAGAGAGCCAGAACTTCCCAAAAGAGGTTCACCAGAAGCTGCAGGATTGTACCTTGTGTGTGGGCACCATCCCCAACAAGGCCAAAAGGGTGAGAGTGGATGGTGGGGCTGCTTCCCCCAGGCTGTGTCCTCCCCGGGCTGCTTTTTCCCAGGATGCCCCCCTAGAAAGCTCCTACCCAGACTGCTCCCCCTCAATGATGTACCTTCTCCCTAAGGATTCTCTCTTAGGATGCTCCCCAGGATGCACCCCACAATACAGCTCCCCAGGATATAATCCTCCCACCAGGATGCTCCCCACAAGATAACCCCAAACTCCTCCCAACTGCCCCTGAGATGCATCTACCCCAGGATGTCCCCCTTGCCTGCTTCTCCCCCAGGAAGCTCATCCACCACAAGGCTGTCCCTTCCCTGAAGAGATCCCTTCCAAGAGTGAATCCCTGGCTGTTCCCCCAAGCTGCTTCTCCCCCAGGATGCTTCCCTTAGCATGTGCCTGCCCAGGATGCTCACTCACCCAGGCTGCTCCTCCAGAAGTCTCACGTGTAAGGGCTGCCCCAGGTCTCCTGAGGGTTCCCCAACTACTGTGAGCTGGTGGTCCCAGGAGAGAGGCTGGTTGTCTGATGGGCATTGCTGCCCTGAGTGGACAATCAGCACACACAGAGGCTTTGTTTTGGCATGTGGAGCCAAAACATTGCCCATCACATGGTTTCACCCCATGCACCTTAAGTGTCTCCTGTGTGCAGTCCCTGAGCACTTACATGTGGGGGGAAGGAGACAAATCAAGGGATCACCAGGGGCAGAAGTCCACACAAGGAGCTGTGAGCCCATCATGTAGGGATCCTGCCCATCAGGAGCCAGTAGGTGGCTGCTGTGCAGGGACAGGAGTGAGCATGGTGTGGGAGGGCAGGCAGCCCACAATGGTAAAGGAGAGGAAACCCTGCTGGGACACCCAGGCCTCAGCACCTGTTTGCTCTGCCCCATCCAAGTTCTCCTTTGAGCCCTGGTCCTTTTAAAGCAGTGAAAAGTCACCAGGCCATGTGTGGAGACCCTGGGGACTTGGCCTCACCAAGGGAGTCCCCTAGGCAGACATGCACCCCACTAGGGAGGGTTTGTGCTGTCCACAGGTGAGTAGATCTGCCAGCCCCAGCAGGCTGGGGTTTTAAAATGGTACCTGCTGCTCTGTAGGAAAACTACCCACCTGAAGCCTGGCCATACTCAGGGCCTGTGGCTGGATCTGTGAAGCTGGAGTTGCTCTCAGCAGTCCTGGCAGGGCCCTGGCACACACAGTGGGCTGTTACCATTGAAAGAGTGAGGGCTGAGAACTTTCTGGAAGAGACCCAGAACCTCCCTGATGCTCCACACACATGGGGTGTGGGGGCTGCAGGGATGGGACTGGTCTCCAAGGACCCTCAGGAACCCTCTGGGCACCATTTGGGATGTGGGCTCCTGGGCAGCAGGGGCTGCTCCATGGACTCCCCATGGGTGTCTGCTCCATGCAGCAGGGGCTGCACCTCTTGTTCACTGCTGACCCTGCCTGTGGCTAGTCCTGAAGAATGCTTGGTAACAAATGGGTAAACAAGCAGGTGGCAGCACTCAGGCACTCCCACACCCTGCTTCTGCTGGCCTTCTAGAGACACGGGTGAACTTGATCTGCCTTGGTGTCTTGTTTTCCTTGGCCAGAGAACCTGGCATTGGAGATGAGCTTGATGGTCAAGCAGGTCTGCAACTCATTTGACAGTTTCCAGTGATGCCAAAGGTCCTTCCTCCTGAGCCTGGAGCAAGCCCTGCCAGGGCCATCAGGTGAATGGCACATTGACATCCAGTGAGGGGCAGGCCTGTGTGGTTAGGTAAGTAGCATGATGGCTGAGGCTCCTCATGATTTAGGGGTGGGCTGCTGGCTTCCAACATGCTTCACATTCACCCTGGTTCTGGTTAGGCAGGGAATTGTGCCATTTTCAAGTCAAAGGGTTTTCACAGTGGTGAGAGTTCACCATCAAGTGTTGTTGGGTCAATTTGTCATCAGAGAATGAGAGTGCAGCAGCCAAGGCTGTCATCAGATTGGGCTCAGAGGCTCCTTAGTGGCTGAGTATTGGGGATGTGGCAGCCACTCTGTGTTTAGAGGTTAATATGCAGCCAGAGCCAGGAATCAGGCAGGAGAAAGGGCCATCATGCAGCTAGAGGGAGGGGGCTGCTGAAACAAGTGTCATGGTTTGGGGGTGTCCTGAATTAATAATTTTGGATTGTTGTTTAAAACTGAAGGGAGACTGATTGATAAGGAATAGTGGATTGAAGCAGTGGTGATGCCCTCTCCCAACCAGTGGGTTCTTTACCTGCTAGGAAGCCCTCCCTATACATGGGAAGGAGGGCAGACATTAGAGCTCTTAGCCTCCCTCTCTGACTTTGCCATGTTTTCAGCAGGAAGTAAGTGAAGTGACCCTCTGCAGTACCAGGAGACCACCCAAGGACTGTGGGAACTGGTTGCCCTGGCCCCAGAATTTGCTGGAGGTGAGACCCTCTCAAAGCCACTGGCTCCCAGGTACTGTCATATCCATGGTCAGTCTCCCCTGTTCAGCCTGCTTTGCTCTGTGGGTAGGAGAGCAAGGCTGGGAGAGGGTGGTCCATGGAGCCTGAGAGCAGAGACAGCTGTGCCCCAGGATGGAAGGAGCCCCCATGGACACAGGTGGGGACAGCTTCCTTCTGACAATGGGAGAGACAGACTTAGAAAGAAGTATAATGTGCAGCTGTCATTCTAGTTTATTTTAGTATTTTTTTCTTTTCAAATGTCATTGAGTTAGTTACAACCCAAGGTTTCCCAGTTCCTCCTCTGTCCCAGGCACTCTTTCTGAGAACCATACTTATACCCTCTGCTCCTCTTTTGAGGAGCATAAAGATGGTGGAACAATAAGGGAGGTGCTGGCAGCACTCATGACTGGCCAAGGCAGGGTTGGAACACCAGCCCAGGCTGAGGACAGCCTCAGTCTCCCCACAGCACTGTTGTGCATCTGTTCCTACTTTTCCTTTAAATGTTCTGACATCAGAATCTCTCAGGACTTCCCAGCTAGTTCACTTCCAGGCCCAGATCCACCTTGCTGTGTGACCTTGTGCAGGTTCACCTGACCTCTCTGTGCCTCTGTATTCCCACCTGTGAAATGGGGTTAGTGATGGGACCTGCTGCCAGGAGTTGCTGCAGAGATTATCTGAGATTAACCAAAGGCTTGGAGCTTAGTCTAAGAGACAGTGAACATTCGATGAGTATTAATTCTGTAAATTAATAGTTATTTGCTGCCTGGTGTTGCTTTAATGCACCATAGTGTGTTGATGCCACTTTGAGGTTGTAGATAATCCTTCTCAGATTTCAGTCTTGTAGGAGTGCTACATTTACAGCTATTGTAAACACAGCTGCTAATGAGTTTCATGTTTCTGGCAGTCTTATTTATTAACTGTCCCTGGGCCCAACCCCTAGTCCTCTCATCTCACATGCTGCAGGAGGACTGGGGAGCACAGTGTGACTCCTGATGTGTGGGCCCCACAGTCAGTCAGGGTTGATCCAAATGGGAGCCCAGATTCCCAAATGTGGCTGGAGTCTCTTCCCAGGTGCCAGGCTGCAGGAGTCTCTGTCCACTGAGGGGTGGTGTTTGCTTGTCCCACAGGTTTCTGTAGGGCACTGAGAAGGTGGTGGAGGGTTTCACCCTCACACTGCTCCCTGCCCCCCATCTACCCAGGGCCTGGCTGCTGCCCTCTGGCTGCCAGCATCAAACTGATGGATCCCACCTGGCCACCTCAGGATCATGGCTGATGTCCCTCCTGCTGGTGTCCTCTATGGAAGTTTATTTCCTGAGTGGACAGCTGGCACAGGGTCAGGAGCTGGACTTCATGATGTCCCATCCTGATGCCAGGGCAGCTGTGCCCCTGACCACCCTGAGTGATCCCAACCCCACAGGTGGGTCTGCTCAAGACAGGACAGTTACTTCTGCAACAGATGCTGTGAATCTCTTGCATCTTGTTTCAGGGTGCAAAAGGGTGGAAGGGTCAGGATGTTCACTTCCATCTCATGTTGTCCATTTAGACCCAGAACTTGTGTCAATGGAACAGAGGCACTTCCCACAGTTATTTTTTATTAAATTTAATTTATTTTGCACAATGAAATATGCACATGGCTAAAGAGTAAGACAGTATAGAAGGAGTTAAAATGAAAGGGTAAAGCTGCTGCCTCTCTGCTCCCCCCAGTGCCCCTGACCTCACCTGTTACCACCAGTTGGATAGAAAGAGTGAGCTTCTTAGACTCCCCAGCTCTCCTTCATCCTCATCCCATGGTAGGAATATAATCACTGTAGTTTCCTATTTTTCATTATAGTGTTGAATTCCTTAAAATATAGCAAAATCTAGCAGCTTCACACCTTGTCAGAAAGATACTGGCATTATCAATTCCTCCTATCACTTAAATTCCCTATTATTCTAAGGTTTTATATATGTATTTTTTTCCTCTTCAAACTTTTGTTTTCCTGGAGTTTCTCATTGCATTTCTTTTGTCTTATTGTTACTTTTATCACATCCTTAATTTCTTTCAGCATTTTGAGCTTTCCATCTGAAGACCTCACTGCTGGACACTGTGTTTCTTCCTGTTTCCATCTGGAGTGAAGCCTCCCTAGGCCTGGGATGGAGCCTCCTTACTGAGAGTTCCTAAACTGCCTATCTGCCTTCCCTCCACTGCTTCCTGAATTGTATCTTCTTCTCTCTCAGGACTCCATTGTCTTGTTAGAGAATTTCTTTAGTAAAATTTACAAGATAAGGTGCCTGGGAGATAAAGTTCAGCATTCTTATCTGTCCTCACTATTGATTGGCAATTAGGCCGGAAAAGAATTCAGAGTTGAAAATACTCTCCCCTCAGCCTCTTGAAGATATTGGAATATTATTTTGTATTTGTAGTGTTGTTGCTGATGGTTCAGATATTTTTCTGCTATTTAAACTCTTGTAGATAACCTAGTTTTCTTTCAGAGAACATTTAAATTCTTTGTATTTTTTGCTTTTGTTTTTTATATTTTGTTTTTATATTCCTTTTTGATTTTTGTTTAGTTTTGTTTTGAGAGTCTTTTTTGGAGGTATATTGTTTTTATTCATTACAAGATTCAGTTTGCTAATATTTTCTCCAGACTTTTGCATTTTTTAGTGATTTAACCATTTCTATTCATTTCCAAACAACATTTTTAAATTTTTTAAAATTTTTAAATAGAAGCTTTAGATTACATAAATGTTACATAAAAAATATAGGTGATTCACATATACCACATCCCCTCCCTCTCTCCCACTCTCCCACATTAACATCTTTCATTAGTTTGCTACATTTGTTACAAGTGATGAACACATATTGAAGTATTGTACTAACCAAGGAATGTAGCTTACATTATAATTTACTCTTTGCCCCGCACAATTTTATAAATTTTGACAAAATGTATAATGGCCTGTATCCATCATTGTGATATCATGCAGGAAAATTCCAATGTCTCAAAAATATCCCGTGTTGTACCTATTCTTCTCTCTCCTCCCCCCTCAGAACCTCTGGTGGCCACTACCTTTGTATCAATGATACAAGGTCTTCTATTGCTAGAATAATCATGTCTACTTTAGTCATAGTTGCTTTCCCCCTTTATGTTTGTTCATTCCATAATCTTGAGGATTTTGTGATGGTGATGACCACCCTGTCTCTGATTGATAGAGGACTTAGATGTCATGGAGCAGATGGATGGAACTGTATTGCTTGCAGTTACAGACATTCTCCATTTCCTGGGATAGGCATTTTCCATCAACATCCTTTTGTTAGTTGTCCTTGGTGAGTCCAAGGAACTAGGTTTTGCAACTCTGCTGTGATTCAGAGCTCAGCTGGCATATGAGCAGACTGAAGATTTAAGTCTTTAGGACATATATTTAACAAGTACAGTGCTAATTATAGGTTCAAATAAAAGGCAGAAGAGCCATGTTTAGGGAAATTATAAATAAGTCTAACTCTGTTACATTAAGGAGGATAGATTCCTAAGTAAGGCCCATTGACAGGGTGCAGAATTCCTGAGATTCTCTGGCCTGCTTATAGTGTCTCCATATCTCTAGAGCCCTTGGGAGCCCTGGTGTTTGAGGCACTGTTTACTGTGGCACTCAATGAAATCCTGCTGAAAAATTCATAAGTGTAACCTCTGGAATAACCTCCTGACTCACTTTGAAGTCTCTTAGTCATAAAAACTCATTGAATTTAATATATCCCCTTTTTGATCAAGGTCTTTTTCCAGATAACTTGCTAGTTGGTGCTTGGTAATAATCCCTCAGTGCCAGGAGGCTCATCCCCAGGAGTCATGTCCCACCTTAGGGGGAAGGTAGTGCATTTATATGCTGAGTTTGACTGGGAGAGAGATCACTTTTGAGCAATAAGTAGGCTTTCAGGAGGTAAATCTTAGGCAATATATAATAGTAATAATATAATTGAAAAATACTGTTTCAATTTCACTAGAAAAGGTTCATAAATACAACCATCAATATCAAGGACCAGACATAATGGTCTGTCCTTCTTCACTAGGCACAGCCCATGTACTTGGGGGGATTCTTGCCACTCTATGGGAGAATGTAGCAGGACTTCCCAGGATGGGAATTCAATATTCTTTTGGTTATTGTGTGGGTCTCCATCCATGGAGACAATGCCCCATGACCCCTTGAAGATATTCATATGCCATAGAGTCTTGCCCCAGGTGCACCACTCCCCACACATCCCCCATCACTGACACCCCAGACCAGTGATTCTCCACTGCCACAGTTGTGACCTTTCTGTGATCCAAAACCTCCCCAAAAACAAAGCCAAGAAAAAAAAAGAGTAATAAAATAAAATAATAATAATTAAAAATAATCTACAAAAAACAAAATAATCATATAATTTTAAAAATTCATTGTGTCTTTCATCACTATAAGATGTTACATTTTATGTACAATGACAACTTCCTCTGTAAGTTCGCCCAGGGTCACATTTTTTTGCTTTATCTTCAAAGAAGCTTTAAGTTACTGTAAAGTCACATAGAAAATTCAGGGGATTCCCATATACCCCAATCCCCCCCCCCACTTTTCCACTCTCACCTTTTAAGAACATTTTACATGTATATGGTACATTTATTAAAATTTATGTCAAATATCAAGGCATTGCTACTAACCAAGGTCAGTGGTTTACATTCTGGTTTACATTTCACCTGTACACTTTTATAGAATTAGAGAAAATTTTAAATGGTCTGTAGCTGTCATTACAAGATCATGCAGACCAATTCCAATGCTCTGAAAATTCCCTATGTTCCATCTATTCTATTATTCCCTCCTTGTTTTAGATAGCCAAAGGGGTGCTGCTGCAAAGTACCAGAAGGCTGTGGCTTTTAAAAAGGGCATTTATTTGGGGGAAAAGCTTAGACTTACAAGGCCCTAAAGATTCCAACTCAAGGTTGATTTCTCATCCAAAGTCAGATGCCACATGTTGGAACATGATGGTGGGCAATCTCTGTGAGGGTTCAGCCTTCCTCTTTCCTCTCATGGCTCTGTGGGCTCATTCTGATCTCAGCTATAGACTGGCATAGGGCTCAGCTACTCTGTTTTCTTCAGATGCAAACTATAAGGAAAATGGTCTCTCTTTCCAGGGCCACAGGATCAAAATTATCTTCTCTTCCATGTCTATGGAGTTCCTATCTTCTGTGTATCTTCTTCTATGTGCCTTTTTGAATGAGTGTCCATTTATATAGCCCATCAAGGGAATGGGGACTCAGCCCTGAGTGCCTCCCTGCTAATTTCCCTAATCTTAACATAACATAATCAAAGATATTTTAGCTGAATCTAATACAATCAAAGGGTATCATGCCCAGAGGAACACACCAGTTTACAAACATAATCTGTATCTGTATTTGGAATTCATAAATAATCTCAAACTGCCACACTCTACCCCCAGGGCCTATGGAAAACACTAAGATTCAGTTTTTGAAGAATAAGATCATAGTGACATGCAATAATATTGAGGTCTTGACATATTGGTCTGTTTTCTTTTATTAGGCACTGCCTTTGTTCTCAAGAGATTTTAGCCCTTCTAAGGAAAGCATAGCAGGATTCTCCAGGATGGGAGTTTAATATTTTCTTGTTCATTGTGTGGGTCTCTACCCACTGAGATAACACACTGTGATAAGATGATTACTTTTATAGTCCTTAAAGACACACCCCAGGTGTACCCTATCCCACATATCATCCCACCCCTGATGCCCTGCACCATTGATCATCCCCTGCCATATTTGCCAAAAGAACATCCCCACCGTTGTAGTTTTAACCACAGACCTGTAAATCCCCTGAGTTCACCAGCTCCTTCCCCCAACCATCCCCCCAGTTCCATGGAGAGTCCAACCCAAGCTCCTTTCCTTCTCCCCCTCATAATAATGTTCCAGGATGAGGGTCTTTTTAATTCATCTGAACTTTAAGCCTTTCAATTTAAAGAAGGTCTCCTTTAGCTCTGAACATTTCTTGTACTTTTTCTTTGATAAAATTCTTTCATAATTTCCTCCCTCTGCATACTCTGTACTCCCTTTATAACACATATATTTTTTGCATGTTGGAATGTCTTGACCAATCCCCTGAATAACTGACCTTTTTTCTTATATTCCTCCTCATTTTAATCTTTTCATGTATTTATCATCTTTT
>JAQZBX010072456.1:0-15068 GCA_029593785.1 Cabassous unicinctus | reverse complement strand
ATGATGACTGGTGTCCCACCAAGTGACAGATTTGACTCAAATTGACGGCTGTCATTAAAGACACTCACTCTCCATAAGAAACGGCACATATCCAGGGTGCATGAGGGGAGGGTTTGCTCTGCTGGGTTCTGCTTGCTGCACTATTTGGGGGCTGCATGATGTCTGGCAACATTATAGAGGGCGGAGGGCGTCAGGATGGAATGATAGCCTCTTTCCCTTGTGTCCACACTTGTACAAGCTCTAGTAGCTACATATGGTGACTGGTCAGACCACATAGGAAAATTCTATTTGGATTCACTTTCTGGTGACTTCTGTAGGTCCTGGTTCAAGGACTTGAGCATTGTGTCTCGTGGACGTCATTTTCTTAAGTGTTCTTTGCCATTTCTGGAATTGTCCTTGGTTTTTCCTTAGCACATAGGTCATAGATGCAGAAATATAGCATATAAAGTCTTTGCATCAAGCATCAGATAGCTTTGCATCCAGAAAAACATTAAATGATAACGCAGTTTGAAGCACCAAGCTTGTGTAACATGGCTCTATAAAATATAATAAATGCATAATGGTGTTAAGTTTCTTAAAAAATAAATAAATTGGGTCATTTGTCTTTTGATTGTTGAGTTGTAGGATTTCTTTATATATCATCAATATCGGGCCCTTGTTGATGTGATTTCCAAATATTTTCTCCCATTGAGTAGGCTGCCTTTTTGCCCTCTTCACAAAGTCCTTTGAGGTGCAGAAATGTTTAATTTTGAGGAAGTCCCATTTACCTCTTTTTTCTTTCATTCTTCATGCTTTGGGTGTAAGGTTTAAGAGACCACCACCTGCTACAAGATTTTGAAGATATTTCCCTTCATTATTTTCTAGGAGTTTTATGGTCCTGGCTTTTATGTTTAGAGTTGATTCTTGTATAGGGAGTGAGATAGGGATCCTCTTTCATTCTTTTGGTTATGGATATCTAGTTCTCCCAGAACTATTTGTTGAAGAGACTGTTCTGTCCCAGAAAGTGGACTTGGTAGGCTTATAAAAAAATCAATTGACTGTAGAGTTGTGGGTCTATTTCTGAAGTCTCAATTTGACTCCATTGATCAATGTGTCTATCTTTATGCCAATATCACGCTGTCTTGACCACTGTGACTTTACAATATACTTCAAATTAAGGAAGTGTGAGTCTTTCTACTTTGCTCTTGTTTTTTAGGATGTTTCTGGCTATATGAGACCTTTTTCCCTTCCAAAAATACTTGCTAATTGACTTTTCTATTCTTTAAAGTAGGATGTTAGAATTTTGATTGGGATTGCCTTGAACCTATGAATCAGTTTGGGTAGAACTGGCATCTTCATGATGTTTAGTCTTCCAATCCATGAACACGTAATGTTCTTCCATTTGCTTAGATCTTCTTTGATTTCTTTTAGCAGTGTTTCAGAGTTTTCTGAATACAGATCCTTTACATTCCTGGTTAAATTAATTCCTAGATATTTGAATCTTTTTGTTGCTGTTGTAAATGAAATTTTTTTTCTTGACTTCCTCCTCAGCTTACTCATTATTTTGTATAGAAGCACTACTAATTTTTGCCTGTTGATCTTGTATCCTGCCATTTTGATGAACTCATTTATTAGCTGTAATAGTTTTGTCATAGATATTTCAGATTTTTCTAAATATATGATCATACCATCTGCAAATAGTAAGAGTTTTACCTTCCTCTTTTCCAATTTGGATGTCTTTATTTCTTTTTCTTGCCTAATTGCTCTAGCTAGAACTTCTAGCACAATGCTGGATAACAGTGGTGACAGTGGGCATCCTTGTCTTGTTCTTGATCTTAAAGGGAAAGCTTTCAACCTTTCACCATTGAGTACGATGTTGGCTCTTGGATTTTCATATATGCTCTATATCATGTTGAAGAACTTTCCTTCTATTCCTATCTTTCAAAGTGTTTTTATCAAGAAAGGATGCTGGATTTTGTCAAATGCCTTTTCTGCATCAATTGTTTTTTTTCCTCTTTGATTTGATAATATGGTGTATTATGTTAATTGATTTTCTTATGTTGAATCACCCTTGCATACCAGGAAAAAACTTACTTGATCATGGTATATAATTCTTTTAATATGCTGTTGGTTTCAATATGAAAGTATTTTGTGGAGAATTTTTGCATGTATGTTCATTAGAGATACTGGTCTGTAACTTTTTTTTTTCTTGTAGTATCTTTATCTTGCTTTGGTGTTGGGATGATGTTGGCTTGATAAAATGTGTTGGGTAATTTTCCTCCTTTTCAATTTTTTGGAAGAGTTTAAATAGGATAGGCATTGATTCTTCTTGAAATGTTTTGTACAATGTAACTATGAAGCCATCTGGTCCTGAACTTTTCTTTGTTGGAAGACTTTTGATAATGATTCTATCTCTTTACTTGTAATTGGTTTGTTGAGTTCCTGTATTTCTTGTAGTGTCAATGTAGGCTGTTTTTGTATTTCTAGGAATTTGTCCATTTCATCTAGGTTGTATAAATTGTTGGCTTACAGTTTCTCATAATATCCTCTTATGATCCTTTTTATTTCTGTGGGGTCAGTAGTATTGACCCCCCTTTCATTCCTGATTTTATTTATTTGCATCTTCTCTCTTTTTTTCTTTGTTAGTATAGCTAAGGGTTTGCCAATTTTACTCATCTTCTCAAAGAACCAACTTTTGGTTTTGTTGATTTTCTTTATTTTTTTCTCAATTTTATTTATTTCTGATCTAACGTTTGTTATTTCTTTGTTTGCTTTGAGATTGGTTTGTTGTTCTTTTTCTAGTTCCTCTAGGTGTTTGGTTAAGTCTTTGATTTGAGTTCTTTCTTCATTTTTAATAAAGGCATTTAGGGCTATAAATTTCCCTTCAGCACTAGCTTCACTGTATCCCATGTGTTTTGATAAGTTATGTTCTTGTTTTCATTTTTCTCGAGATATTTACTAATTTCTCTTGCAATTTCTTCTTTGACCCACTGATTGTTTAGGAGGGTGTTGTTTAGCCTCTTTATATTTGCAAATTTTCCCTTTCCCAGTCTATTATTGATTTCCAGCTCCATCCATCATGATCAGAAAAGGTGCTTTATATAATTTCAATGTTTTTAAATTTACTGAGAACTGTTTTGTGACCCAACATGTGGTCTATCCTGGAGAAAGATCCATGAGCACTTGATAAGTATGTATAACCAGCTGATTTGGGGTGCAATGTTTTGTATATGTCTGTCAGGATTGAGCTTGTTTGTCATATTGTTCAAGTTCTCTGTTTCTTTGTTTATCTTCTGTATAGTAGTTCTATCTATTGATGTGAATGGTGTGTTGAAGTCTCCAACTATTATTATAGAGATGTCTATTTTTCCTTTCAGTTTTGCCAGAGTTTGCCTCATGTATTTCAGGGCACCTTGGTTAGGTGCATAGATATTTATGCCTGTTACTCCTTCCTAACAGATTGCCCTTTTACTTAATAAATAATGGCCATCTGCATCTCATAACATTTTTTACATTTAAAGTTTGTTTTGTCTGACACCAGTATAGCTACCTCTGCTCTCTTTTGGTTACTGTTGGTACAAAATCTTTTCTCAACCTTTCACTTTCAGTCTTTTTGCATCCTTTGATCTAAGGTGGGTCTACTTCATGCAGTATATGGGTAGATCATGTTTTCTTTAACCATTCTGTCAGCCTTTGTCTTTTGATTGGGGAGTTTAATCCATTAACATTCAATGTTATTACTGTAAAGTCTTTACTTCAACAATTTTATCCTTTGGCTTTCATATGTTATATCTTATTTTTGTCTGTTTTTTTTATCCTTTTGATTACCCTTTCTGATAGTCTTCACTTCTGAACTATCCTCTAAGCCTCTCTCTCCTGTATTTTCTTTTCTGGCTGCAGAATTTCCTTTACTGTTTCCTGCAGAGCCAGATTCTTGTTTATAAACTCTCTTAGTTTTTGTGTATCTGGGAATATTTTAAACTCACTCTCATATTTGAGGGACAAAGGTTTTCTGGATAAAGAATTCTTTTCTGGCAGTTTTTCTCTTCAATACCTTAATTATATCATACTACTGTCTTCTCATCTCCATGGTTTCTGAAGAGAAATCTGCACTAAGTCTTACTGGACATCCTTTGCATGTGTTATTTCATTTCTCCCTTGCTGCTTTTAGAATTTTCTCTTTATCTTTGGCATTCTGAATATTATGTGTCTTGGAGTAGGTCTATTTGGATTTATTCTGATTCAAGTAGGCTGTGTTTCCTGAACACGTATATTCATGCCTTTCATAAGAGTTGGGAAATTTTGGGTCATTATTTCCTCAAATACTTTTTCTGCCCCTTTTCCTTTCTCTTCTCCTTCTGGAACTCCCACAATACATATGTTAGTGTGCTTCATGTTATAATTCAACTCCCTGAGCCCCTGCTCAATTTTTTCCCATTCTTTTCTCTCTCTTTTCTTCTCTCTTTTCAGTTTCAGCTGTTCTGTCCTCTACGTCATTGATGCTTTTTTCTATGATTTCAAAACTGTTGCTTTATGCCTTTATTGTATTTTTAATCTCACTTATTGTGCCTTCATTACCATAAGCTCTGTTATTTTTCTATTCAAGTTTTCAAATTTTTCTTTGTGCTTACCCATGTCTTCTTAATGTCTTTTGTTTCTTTAGCCATATCATCCTTCAGCTCCATGATTTGATTTAGGAGATTTGTATGATCATCATTGCTTAGTTGTTTCAAGTCCTGTGTATCATCTGGAGCTTTGATTTCTTCCTTTGCCTGAAACATATTTTCTTTTTTCTTAGTATGGCTTGTAATTTTTTGCTGATGTCTAGGAATCTCTTTATGATGCTCAGTTTATTCTGATGGTCAGTTTCTCTCTCTTGCCTAGGGATTTACTGTTAACTAGCTCTGTGCTACCACTGTTCTTTGATTATTGGTTCAACTTGTTCTAGATCTTTAGGATTCTCCCTGTTTAACTGCCCAAACCAATGTAAGGACACAGTAATGGGTGCAGACCAGTTTCCAAGGGCCTTGGAGGGAGGGCATTAAAGGAGCCAGATAGCCTCTTTTATTTACTATTATTTTTCTCTCTTTTCATGCACTTTCCTGGTTTGCCAGAAGATAGGGCTCTTTGGCAGACCTCTCAGCTCAGACCTCAGATGCTAGGGCAGAATGCCTTCACTGTAACCCTGCCTGGGCAGCTGGTGCAGAAGTAATGTCCATGAGGGCATGCCAAGCCTCACAAATAAGCTTTCTCAGAAGTGCTCCCCTCCCTTGGCTGGCTGTACCCTCTCTCCCTCTGTGTTCTCAGCAACCAGTCTGTGGCTGTAGGGAGGGTGTTTGATAGGCAGATTATCTTTCGCTCCTTGCTAGCTCTCAGGGCAAACAATGTCATGGCCCCACCCAGCCTGGAAGTCTGGGATGCAGCAGACCAAGCTCGCTGGCCAAAATCTGAATTTACTGTAGGCTGTTTCCCTCCCTCTCACCTTTCTTGGGGTAGAGGACCCCTGCAACTCCCTCAGTCCATAGCTACTGGCCAGAGACTAGAGGAACCACTACTGTTTGCTCCAAAGGTAGGAGGATGGGTGCCAGCAGCTGCTGCTGCAGCTTTACTCATGAGAGTTTTCCAGCCATCCAAGGCTCCTTTCCTTCACGCCTCTCTCTTCTGGGTGGTGTCTAGCCTTACCCCCGTGTCCTAAGCCCTAAAACAGTTTTCTGGACAGTTTCTGCCTTTCCTCTAGCTATTTTTCTGATACAGCTTTTTTAACCTATAATTAAGGTTAGGTCTGACACCAGGATGCACCCACTGTGAATACAGTCCAGTGACTGGGGCACACAGATTGTGTCTCGGTTCCTGGAATCTGGGGTTATCAGATGATGCAATTTGAGCAGTCAGGGCTCCTGACTTCCAGCTCAGGCTGATAAGCCAGAACAATCTAGCAGCACCCACTGCACAGGTCCGTGCAGGGTGGCTGTCAAAGCCAGCTGGCCACCCTGTGGAATGGGCAGGAGTTCACATACTGGAACCAGGGCAGGGTTTGAAACTCTACTGAAATTCCTTCCTTTGACTAAAGATTTTGTTGTTGTTAAAAAGTAAATGCTCCTGTAGAATTCATGCTGCAATTAGCACCTTAGACTAGTGAAAGAGTTTATTGTAAAATTTCTACCAAACAGGTTTGGATAGATGGGAGAGGTATAGAGTGAGTACTAGTGAAGGCTGGTAGGAGGAGGACATAAAGGGAAGTTTGGTGGATGCAAATTGATTACAATTTTGCTAAAAGTCAGCCCTGTTAAGGGCAATTCTGTATATATATTCTATTTCTACAGAGCTTTTTTTTTTTTATAGTTGCAGAACTTTATTATTATATATTTTAGTAACTTTTTATCAGGCACTAAGTGGGTGCCAGACCTATGTTAAATGCTTCACATGATTTTTCTTAGTTACTGTCCTGTGAGGTGAACACTATTATTCCAATTTATAGATAAGAAAACTGAGGCTCAGTGAGCCCAGGATCCCAACCAGCTGGCGAGTGTATCCACTGTCAGGACTTTCTAGCTCTGAAGCTCATGTTCCCTACTCCACCACTGGAATGAGCCTGGAGGAGAGCTTATAAACTCTTATTCATTTTACAAACATGGAAACTGAGGCCCAGAGAGGGCAAATGACTTGATGAAGGTCAACAGCTAGCTGGTGGATGACCAGGTCTGGAATCCAGCCCTCCAGAACCCAGTCAAGTGTTCTTTCTACTAAATAGTAAAATGTCTACTAAGCCCACCAGCTGTGCTGCCAAGTACAGTCCAGTACTACAGGATTCCCACCTCCCTACACTAGCAGCTGCTCCCACAGAGAGGCTCCTTGAAGACAACCTGGTATCCTGGCAAGGCCTTCAGCTTCAGAGTTCCCTTGTCCCCTCTGATGAAGGGATGCAGTGTGAAGCCGCCCTGCCTAATACACAGATGTTGCCAACTGGAAAACATCAAGCTGCACTTAGCCAGATGGTGAGGACTTCCATAAACTTAACAGATTGTATTTTAATTCTCAGTGTACATTAAAAAACAACAACAGAGATTTACTTTCACCCACAGCTCTCTCTCTCTCTCCTTTCCCAAGGGACCCTCATGGGAAGGCAGTGGGTAAACACAATGCATCACTTGCAAAGATAGTGCCACATGATCTGCACATCGGGGTGTATTTAAGATGCTCCTTTGGAATCCTACACAAAGGTCCATGGGGCCCGCCAGGCTGCTGTGGGATTTGTGCTGGCCTGGTACATAGCAGCGAGAGCTTGAAAGCTGGGGGGCTGGGACCAGAATTGAAGTCTGTTTTGAGGGCTCTGGGCCCTACCAGAGTGAGAAAACCTTTCTGAGCCAGCAGGAAGAGAAAGAGCCAGGGTGAAGGAGGCAGATTTCGGGACATACTTGGTGTGACACCAGATAGGGCCCGGGGGCAGTGATAATGGCCTGGACTTCTTAATTGAAGGGTTTGTTTTCTGTCCTGGATGGCCTTGGTGAGAGCAGAGTGCCCCTGGCACTTTCAGGTGGACCTGTGGCAATGGCGATAGATGCAGAGTCTCCGGTGTTGCCTCCTGAGGGTCCACCAAATGGCATGGGGAGGATGGGGATAAGAGGGGGTCTCAGGGAAGACCAAGCACATGCCTTCACTCTGTGGAGTATTCTCACACTGGCAATATCAACTCTAATGGTGGTAGAATGTGTTCTCTTCACAACAAACTCTCCTGCCCCACTGATATCAGGCTGGCCATGTGACTTTCTCTGATCAATGACGTGATTGGACATGACATGAGTCATATCAGGCAGATGCTTTAAGAGCCAGTGCAGGGTCCATCACGTGTCCTTTCTGTCTGCTATGAGACAGTAATGCTCTAGATAGAGGCTGCTCCATTAGTTTGAATCCTGGTGGGAAGCCCACCAGGAGCAGTGCCTCAGCCATCCCGAGATGAATGATAAACCCTCGTCATTTTAAACCAATAAGATTTGGGGGACATTTGTCACTGCAGCATAACCTGCTCTAATCTGACTGATAATCCACTAAGTGACTGACATTGACAACCACAATTTCCATTTCTCCATTTCCATGCCTTAAGCATAGAGATGGAAGACTTTCTGATTTCCTTTCAAGAGCTCACACCTTGTTGATCCTGGAGTCCTAGATAAGAAGGATTTCTTCTCCAAAGCCTTGAATCAGAAACTTGTATATCTAGGTGAAGCAAGCGGGGCTATGGATGAGGAGTAGCCAGGCAGGCTGTCCTGGGGCAGGGCCACTAACACCCAGCAGCTAGCCAGTTAGGGTCAGGTCACTGCAGGCAGAAACTTCTCCTAAACACAGAGGGCACATTGCATGGCAGATATTTAAATGCCCTTGAAGGAATAAGCATATCCAGAGAGAGCTTACTGCCCTCATCCATGACAGTGTGTGCAGCCCTTTGCTGTTATATGATTGATGTTTATTCTGATGCCCAATGTGTTCAACTGTTTTTAAGAGGCCTACTTCTGCTCACTGGGAATGGGTGGACTGGTTAGGACTAGGGGACTAACACTGGCACTCCTGGAAACTCAGCTGTTTAAAAATATCTTGGAAAAACTGATGATGGATTCTTGTAGTTGGGCTATTCTAAGAGCATGAAAACCTCAGACATTGATTCTTAGTAAAAACAAGCTGTGTTCAACTGCAAGGTGTAGTAGAAGAAACAAGGACTTTCATTGCCCCTGAAAAATTGCACTGTAACTTTTTTTAACAGTTGTCTTCCCTGGGAAACTGAATTGTTAAATGGTCTTATTAGCGTATGTTTAACCTCAAGAGTTAGCATGGTATTAGCACCGTAAACAAATATTTGTTGCATTGATAAATACATGAATAAATGAATGAATGGATGAATGAATGAGTAAGTGAATCCTCTACATAAAACCTCCTGGACTCACTAGTATATAAATCCTAAGAACAATTTAATGTGTGGTCATCTGAATTGCTCTGACAGTCCAATCACTTGAATCTAATAGCATGCTTTTGCCCTGTGGCCTTTCCTCAACAGAATCTGTCCCTGGAATTCTTGACTCCACACAAAACAGCTGACCTGTTCATTGTATGCATGAGGTACCGTCTAGCTCCCAGGAGCCCTGTCAATCCCTAGGAGGAGGAGCCCTTGGCCTCTTTGCTACCAAGGGCACGTGCATCACAAACTACTTTTCTTTTTACTATAATATGTAGTGACATTGGGTCATTGAAAGGGGCATTTTCTTGGACTGTTGTTAATATCAAATTTAATTTGGCCAAGGGGTCTCAAGGAGGGCTTCGTCATGCATTGTATACTTAAGGCAGTTTTGTGACATTTCACCTCTGGAAAGCCTGGTACTGAGATGCTGAGGCCCTTCCTCTGAATTCAGAGATTCAGGGGTAGTGATAAGAAGTTTGCCCAACTTCTCTAAGAAGCCTGGCTTTATGTAAAGCAGGGTCCGTGGGAGACCGACTTCGACTCTGACTGGTCCCCAAAACCCAAGAGAGCACAAGTTCATAGTCTTCCATCTTTTTTTGAAGCAGAATGAAAGTGTCTCAGTGCATAAATCCCAGGAAGCAATAGCCAATGCTTTGCCAGGCCCTAAGAGGAAATTTCAAGTACTTCCCGACAGCAGGCTTCATGCCAGCTCTTTTCCAAGTTCCCTGTAAATAGGATTCTGCCATTGCTCCCACTAGTGCCTGCCTTGCAAGAGGAGGAAGCAGGAAGGCAATGATGAGACAACAGCTCTGGCCCTCCAGGGAGACATGCCCAGGTCACTGTACACCTACAGCTCTACAGAAGAGGCTCCAGAACTTCAAAACACCCAGGAAGCACTGCAGGACTCGCTCTCTGGTGTTCACAAGTGGGCAGGTAAATATCGATAGAAAGGAAGGGTTTGGAAAGGTGAAGGGGGAAAAGATGAACAAAGTTCGGGAGGACAACAAGCCAGCATGAGATCAAGAGGAGGCAGAGCATCAGGAAGAGATGGGATATAAGGATGAATCAGCAGGGTGGAGGCATCTCCTGCAGAGTGCCCAGGGTCAGGCAAGGATTTGGTTTCTGCACCTGCATGTTTCACAGGTGCCTATCATTGCTCCCTAAATCTGTTCTCGCGACTGGATTCTTCATCCAGTTAGATGCTCACTTTACATCTTCTTGGATTCCTTCTTTCTCCGTCCTAACGCTAACCAACCATTGAATCTTGCTGATTTTGCCTCTTAAAACTGCCTTAAATTCATCCCTGGTTCAGAACTCATGATCTTTTGACGATACTATTGCAATAACATCCTGGCTGGTCTCCATGTTTCTATCCAAGGTCAATAAAGATTTGTCGAATGAAAAATGAATAAATGCTGAGGCTTAAAGTGCCATGACAATGCCCCAGTTTGTACGGCCAGTGAGCAACTTTGCTAGATTCCACTGAAAACAAATAGAAGCTTGTCTCCAGAACCAAAAGTGCCTCACAGGAGTCAGGAACTTTAGTAGGGACCCAGCCTGTGTTCCATTCAGAGTTTGGAGGGAACAGGGGTCTCTGATGTGCCTCTTCATGAGGAAGTAGATCCTAGCTGGTGCCAGATTCACGTCTGGGTCTCGCTCATTTGCTTCTGCCTTTTTCTGAGCAGTCCCTAAGTGCAATTCTCTAATATGGAAACAGGATTGGCCCCACCCATGGGGGGTCCCACTAGTGTGGTGGCTGGCATTGCCTACTGTGAAGGTCGCTGGAGAAATGCAGACGTCTTTCATTGAAAGGCTTGGTCCCAGCCCCAGATAAGGTCGCATCTTGGGGGGAAACTGCCTTCCCAATACAATTAAGCTGCCTTCCAGCAAGGCGAGGCTGGAAGCACAGATGGAATGAGCTGTGTTAACACACCAGATGTAATATTGCTCCAAAGTTTCTTTCCTCAGAAAATCCTTCTCACCCTCCATATCTCCTCATCTCTCTTCAGCAACATTCAAAATCAAATCACAAGTGTGTGCCCTTGGGCCCATGTGGTCTTTAACAAGCTGATTCCATCATCTCCTTCTCACCTGGAGGAGCTGAGGAAATGACTGTAACCCATGGTGGCATGGGGTCGAGTTGACTTAATAATTCAGGTACACGGGGAGCAAAATGGGATATTCATTCAAAGTAAGATGTCATCTTCGATGGCTTCCCTGCACACAAAGTGAAGGAGAGGACTGGAGGCGCTTTTCAGAATATTGCGGGCCCCTTATATCCATTTTTGCAAGAGCTGTTTGGAATATTGAAGCCATGGTGTTTTGCCCAATCTACTGCATCATTCCAGAAGGGTCTAAACTCCCATAGGCTTTTCCTGCCAGCCTGGTGACATGATAAATGGAACATGGTGATATGCGAGCAGAGTTTATTTCACATTCAGTTCTGAAATTTTCACTTGGTTCTTTGGGCAAAGATGGTGTGGGTGAAGGTCTGTGTGTGTGTGAGGCAATGCAGAGGGAGGAAAATGTCCCTAAAGATAATAGGGGAGGAATGGTGGGGGTGGGGGCAGCTATGGCAGGCAAGACTATGTCACCAGGAGCTTCCCCTTCCTTTGGGGCAGATGCTGTTACCCCCGAATATAGACCCAAGTGTAAGGGTAAGCCCTTTCCTAGGCTCCCCATAGCATGGCCAGAGAGAAAGTTGGAAAGTCAAACATGAGTTCCTGCATATTCTTGCAGAAACTACATGGAAGTGGAGGCAGGAGGCCCACCAACCAAAACAGCAGCAGTTGGTTTACTGAGCACATGGGACCATTCCCACCTTATTGAATAGGCTCACTCAGGAGCTATACATTCTAGTTCCAAAGTCTAGCCCACTTTTGTAGATACTGAGCTAGAGTCAGTAGACCTATCTTCAAATTCTGACTTTGTCACTCTCTATCTGTGTGACCTACAAGTCACTTTTCCCTCTCTGAGCCTCAGATTTTCCATCTCTAAGATCAGAAGAATAACACCCACCTCATAGTGAGGATGGGAGGAATAAATAATGTAATGCATGTAAAGAGTAGGGCAAGGTGCACATAGTAGGTACTCAATAAAGCTCAGTTTCTTCCACACCCACCTTCTTCTACACCCATCCATCCTTTATCTCCTACTTCCTTCTTTATTGTGCCACCATCTCATGCCCATTGACAGGTAGCCCTTTCTCCTTCATGAGTGGGTACTCTTCTCTTTGCCCCACCTCCACCCGCACCCTAAGCTCTTCTTCTCATTTCTGGGGAGGCAGGACTGGCTTCGTGGATGTGACCTGGGCAGTCACACAGGGTCTTGTGCTTAGATGTGGACCTTCCACTTGGTTTAATGCTCTGCTGTCGCTGTCTTGAAATTCTTAATAAGAGTTGAACAAGAGGTCCCGCATTTCCATTTTGTACTGGGGCCCACAGGTTATGTCGCTGGTCCTACGAGGAGGAGACCGATCTCTCCTCAAGTGACTGACACCATCCTTCATCCTGGTCAGGCACTTCTCCATCAACTGACAAGGGGAAAGGACACCGTGTTTCTCTAGGTCCTGTGCATGGTGCCCTGAAACACATTCTGTCACCTAATCCCTGTCTTACTGTGATGGTTAGGCTAATGTGTCAACTTGGCCAGGTAATTGTGTCCAGGTGTTTGGTCCAGCAAGCACTGGGCTGATTGTAACACAAGAGCATTTATGGACTTCGATCACCAGTGAGTTTACTGCGTGGATGGCTGATTACACCTGCATCAATCAGGGAGGTTGCATCAGCAATGGGTGACACTTTTATTCAATCAGTTGAATGCCTTAAAAGGGGAAGTGATTTCAACATTCAGAGAGAATTTCCCAGCTTGTCTTTGGACAGCCAACTTCTCCCAGAAACTCATCAAGGACCTTCATTGGACTTTCATCAGAGCCCTTGGTTTGCAGCCTGCCTGTGGAACCTGGACTTGTGCATACCCAAGGTTGCATGACAGACTCTTATAAAATCTCATATTATTGACAGATATCTCCTGTTGATTCTGTTTCCTGAGAGAACCCTGACTAATATACTTACCCATGAAGGAACGCCTCTCGTGCCCAAGGCCACACAGGTGGCAAATGGTGAAGCTCAAATCAGGTATGCTGATTCTCAAGGCTGTGCTTTCTGACTCCTTACCATAATTAAACAAAGTAATAACTATCCAGGAGTTACATATACCAATGCAGGTGGGCAAGGGCGGATGCTTTCACAATATAATAAGATATGCTTTATTTGTATGTATCTTTTAAAAGCAATTGGTTTAAAAAAAATCCCAACAGGGAAGAACCTACCACACAATTTCTGCAGGGACTTCTCTGAGTATGTCTCCCGGTCACAGCCCTTCCCGATGTAGTTGGTCTGCAGCTCTGTGGTGACCTGGATGGAGGACACAGGCCCATCGCAGGTCTCCAGGCGGATGCTGGGGAACAGGGGCATGCTCCCCGACCCAGGTTGGTACTCGATCCTTTTGGTCCAATCTGAATAAACAAGGGAAGGATTTTTTTTTTAATCAAGTACAGTCAGTTCTGCTATAACTCTTGTTTTGAAGATGTGACTTTTCCAAAGCAATTGATAAATTTGGGACTAATTTGGGGATCAGGGGGATTTTGTGAATGCAGAAAACTGCACCCAGCTGAACTGAGCCATGTGGAAGTATACAACAGGCACACATGCATGGACCCTTCAAGCATCCACCAGCCACCTCGGTTCACGATCTGTGTTCTGGCCACACCCATGCACATCTGGTGCCACTACTTTCTATCTGGTTTCAGTCCACCACTCACGAGCAGTGACCCTTCCAAAACCTACTTCCACAAGCAAGTTGCAGGTCCTTTTCAAGGTCAAATACCATGTCTACTATAATATTTATGCATTTCTTAACCATTTAATGTACGTAAAACTATGCTAACCATTTTTTCTTCTTTTCTTTCTTATGTGTCACTGCCAATATTTTTGGGTACTGTGCCCCTAACCCTGTTTTCCCCATAAGCCCTGTGGTTTCTATTGCATGATTTTGTCTAGGACAGTGATTTTTAGGAATGCATAGGTCTTGTCATAACCGAAAGACCATACTGAAGGTCAAGGACTATAGGCAGACATGAGGAAGGGTGCAAGGACTCTTTCTCAAATGTCGAGGACTGTGACCCACTTAAGAAGGGTGAAAGAAGTTAAAGAGAATAAAGTGTTGGAAAGGAACAAAGTCACAATCAAAATGGCACAGCCCAAGAACAGAAGCCATCAACAAAAATAAACACATAGCCAGTGAGTGTACACATGAAATGACTGATGCAATGACAGCAGCCATTGAAAAGCAAAGCCAATTCAAGGCCATAGCACAGTGGCTGATAAGGACCTGGGCTTATCTACACAGGGAGGGGCCTGCGCCCCAGAAGGACCTGTGCCTTAGAGAAGTGGTACAAGCCTCCTAAACCAGACTTGCGGGGAGAAGAGGGAATTTGTGTCACTGATAAACATGAATTATGGGTACTATTAGTTTATGACTCCTAAATGTTTGTCACACAGAACATTGCTAGAAGGCAGCCAAAAAATCTATGGACTTGCCTGCACTCACTCGTGAGAAACCCAGAAAGCCCTGCATCTGTGGGTCAGTCTGCAGCCACTGGGGGTCACTGGCTGTCACCACAAGTGATACAGTATAGAGGAGAGGGCCGGACACAGAGTGCAGCTAGACAGTTTCATTTCCTGGGAAATATTTATTCAGGGTTTCTATGTGCCAGGCTCTGCTTTGGGTGCAGTGGATATAGCAGGGAATGAGTCAGGAAAGGTCCCTGCCTCGTGGAGCTGGGGGAGAGGGGGCAGTGATAAATAAGCATGGGGGAAGCAGATGTGGCTCAAGCGATTGGGCTCCTGTCTACCATATAGGAGGTCCAGGGTTTGGTATCCGGGGTCTCCTGGTGAAAAGCAAGCTGGCCTGAGCGGACAGCTGGCCCACTTGGGAGTGCTGACCCGTGCAGGAGTGCTGGCGCAGCAAGATGACATAACAAAAAGAGACAGAAGAGAGACAATAGGAGATGCCGCAGAGCAGGGAGCTGAGGGGGCGCAAGAGATTCAGCGCCTCTCTCCACTCTGGAAGGTCCCGGGAT
>JAQZBX010072455.1:0-15071 GCA_029593785.1 Cabassous unicinctus | reverse complement strand
GAAGCATTTCAGGGCCACTGTTTGGAGTACCTTAATTGCAACTTTGAACTTGGAAAGGACTTGAAATTTTAAAGTGGATTCACCCATTACAGAGCAGAGTTATTAGGAGAGAAGAAAATATCTCTCTTACTCTTCCGAAGAGCTCCCAGGATGGCATACTGTAAAGAATTGAGAAATTTTTAAAATTTTCACTTTCAAGTAAGTTATGTGTCATAAAACAGATTTTTCTCCCTCTTCTAGATTATCTGTCCTCTAGCTACATTGCATTTCACTTTTCAGATAACTGACAAATCAGGGTGAGCAAACGCCAGAGCTTAATATGGCCTAGGACTAGCAGATGTTCATCATAGTCCATCAATGCCTTGAGTCCAAATACCTTTTACTGCTTCTTTATGAAAAGCTTGATTTGGGAATTTAGAGTTTGACTGCAACTGAATTGACCTAAATGCCATCTTAATTATTGCTTTGGAATTTAATGAGACATTAATGTCAAAGAGCACAAAGCTAACTGATTCTAAAATTGTTCCTGTATTATTCTTTGCTCATATCATTACAGGGGCATTCTAATGCACAGAAGACAAGGAGATAAGATCCTATTGCAGCTCCTCTCCTGGAATGCAGAATAATCAAATAATTTTTTATTCTAGCAAATGGTTTATCTCTGATGATTTCCTGGCATTTTCTCTTTCAGATAAGCCGTGCTAGTAGACATTGCTATCCGTGGAAATCAGAACAGTGAGGATTTTGATTTCAACTTCATGGCTTTAGTTCTGTGAATTTAGAGAAGAAATTTAACAATTCCCTTCACTATAAAAAAATTCTTACAGAATTTTTGTAAGATTTACATGATATAATGTCAGTTCAAGTGTTTGGTATACTCCCACAACACATATATTTTATTTTATTTCCTGTCCACCTATAGGATTTCATAGCATTGGCACATTATTTCAAGGTCAGAACACAATATAATATAACGCTTGGTAATTGTCTGTTTATATGATGGATTCCCCTTCTAGATGGCAAACCCTATGTTGGGAAAAATCTTATTCATTTTGGCACAATAAATATTTCCAAATATACAGCTGTATAAATTCTAAACCCTCGCTCCAAAGTTTATGTATTCCCATACTACAAAGCAGACAAGAATGCTAACATTTAAAGAGAATCTTATCATACCTACATGTTTTTCCATTTAGACATCCCTCTACCCTGGAATAGAATTCCAAACTTCTGAGAAAGGAATCCTGGTAGACATGCAATGGGGAAAGCCACTGGGAATTAAATGCAAAACAAAGTTGATTTCACAGACAGGGAATTTTGGAAAGAATTGGGGCAATGCTTCAAGTGGAAGAGACTGGAGATAAAGAGATTTTCTACTCAGAAATAGCTGTGGTGAAAGGAGATGTTCTGGGGATTTGGGGGCACCTGAGATTTTGGAAATAATTTTCCCTGTCTTAGTTCAAAAAGTCCAGCGGGTAGGAACTGAAGGAGAGTAGATAAAAATTGGGTTGTTTCTCTGCTACACTGCAAGCCCCATGAAAAATCAAGGTTCCCCATTTTATCCCCAGTGCCTACCACAGTGCTGGATCACAGCAGGCACTCACTATGTTTCTATGAAACAAATCAATTGATGGACTCATGGATTATAATTTTTTCTAAGCTCTAATAATAAGAGAGATGGATTCAGGAGGGGATTAAAAGAGACCCTACATATTGTAATGCAATTTTCTCCATTACATGCTGTGGTCCATTGAACTGTGTACCGCAAATTAGACACCTTAATACACATTCCTGTGGGTGTGAACCCATTATAAATAAGATCTCTTAAAGATGTTATTTTAAAATTCAGGTGTGGACCAACTGAATGAGGGTGGGTCTTTATCTGGATTACTGGGAAGAGAAAAAAACTGGAAGCCAGAGAGAGAGAAAGCCAGGGGAAAAGTGAAAAGCCAGAAGTCAAGGAGAATCCAGAAGAGAAAGCAGAGGGCATTGTCATGCTACAGGAAAGCCAAGGAACCCAAGGATCGCTGGCCAGCCAGAGCACTTCCATCCCCAGGAGGAAGTAAGCCTTCAAGTCAATGCCTTGGTTTGGATTTCTGGCCTCTGAAACCAGGAGCCAATGAATTGTTTAAGCCAATAAATTGTTTAAGCCAGGTGGTGTGTGGTGTTTGTCATAGCAACATGACAAAACTAAGGCACATGCGTACCAGAATTTCTTCCTGAGAAGGTTAAAATGTGGAGCCAATGTCTATTCTAGGCTAAAGTGCAAAAGCAGGAAAAGAGGAAGCAACATCTCAAGGCAGAATCTTTGTCTGTTAAATGAGATGGAAGCAATAACAATAACAAGGGATCTGATTATCTTGCATAGTGCCCAGCAATTCTGGGCAAATAGTTTGCAAGAATTAGATTGGAAGTTCCTTGTAAACAGGGCCCATGTCCATCAGGATACCAGGCATAAAACCAATGCACAGTAAATATTATTGCAAAGGAAGAGTGTTTTCTGAAAACTCTAACTTGATTTCATTAGACAAAGAGAAAATGAAACAAACTGAATAGGAATGAGACATTAGTAAGAACATAAAGTGGTTCAAATCGGAGGTGAATTCTCTCCTTGGTGAAGGCAGGGTGGATGGTCAGTGGACCTGCCTCACCTTTCTTAGTCAGAGGACGTTTAACTTATTGGCATCTTCAGTTTATTGTTGTTGTAGACAAGTGCTGTAATGATAAGAAGACAGAAAAATCCAGAAATTGTGGGATAGAAGTGAATTTTGACATAATAGATGTCCGTCTGGAGGCTTCAGCTTTTCAGTGCAATCTGAAGATTTTAGAAGCTTTCTGGCTGTGGGACAAAAAAGGCAACTGAGAGAAAACAGTGTAGGAAAGGAAGATCCAAGTAGAGAGAAGGAGAAAAGGAAGTGTAGGCAGCAAAGTGGATTGATCAGCTGACAAGGAATGCATTAGATGGTAGAAATGAAAGAAGCTGGGAGATGCCCAAGACGTGTTGATTATAGGGGAGAGACTGAGGCAAGAAAGAGGCTTGCAAGGCAGAGAATTTTATAGTGTCCTGAAGGACTCTGGTTGAGTCATTGTTTCATGTGATTGTTAAAAAGATAATATCAACGTGTTATGAACAGTTACAGACTTTAGTCGCAGAAAGAAAATAACTTTACTTGCTTTAACAACCAAGGGATGTGAGGAAATGAGTTAACCCATATTCTTAGGGATACAAAATGAGAGGAGACAGTAAAGACAGGGAATGTCTGAGAAAGTATTTTATGGGTTTAAGGCTTCACCACATAAGTGAGCAATGTGAGGTTGTGTCATTGTAATATACTGCTGGAGATTAAGGTGGGAGCCTGCGATTGCTCTGTTGCTTCAGTAAATAAGTTCCTCTGATCTTGACTAAGAGGGGAACTGGATTTCTTGAGCTTCTAACATGTATTTTGTGTTTATTATTTGGTTTAATCCTCCTAATAACTCCTGAAGGAGGCCATTCAAATCGTCTTCATTTTTTGAGATAAGGAAACTAAAACTGAGAGAATTTTAAAGACTTGACTAGGAAACCAATTACGAAAAAGTCGAACGTACATTGAATCAAGAAATTCTGAGGATATGCACTGAGGATTTGAGATGTAAGCAAATAAGGAAAAGGGACAAGAAAAGGAAGCAGGAAGGAAAGAACGCAAGGGAGAGAGGAGAGAAAAAGGAAGTGTGTGTGTGTCAGTGTGGAATAGAGAAAGAAAGAGAAAGAGAGAAAGAGAGAAAACAAGACAGAGAGAAAAATCAGAAAAAAATCAGAGAGAGCAGTGATTAGCTCTGTAAATTATGTAGCCATAATAAGGATTCGATACATATTTCTTTTACCACAAAACAAAGTAAGGAAGTCCTTTTTATGTATTTATTTTCACCTTGGAATTTAGTATTCCACTTTCTAGACCAGGCTTAATGAATAATTAATTTGTATCCTTGTGACTGGCTTAAGTGATTTAAATCTATCCTTCAAAACTACCATTTCAAATTGTCACAGCGAAGACAAGGCTTATAAAGGCATGATAACTAAATGCAGTGTGATACCCTACATGGACTCCTAGAACTGAAAAGGCATTAGGTAAAAACTAAGGAAACGCAAATAAAGATGGACCTCAGCTAACAATAATATATTACTATTAGTTCATTAACTGTAGCAAATGTAGTATATTAATTGTGTACATAATAAGGGAAATTGAGTGTGGGGAATATGGGAACTCTTACTATTTTCACATTTTTTTTTCTGCCAATCTTTAACCATTCTAAAATTAGAAGTTTATTTAAAAAACAACTCTCATGCCACACTTTTCAGACACTTTGAAAGACTCAATGTACAGTATCTGGAACTCTGAAATATGGGAAAGGTGAAAAAAGTTTGATTCTTCTGATCTACACTTCAATTATTTTGATTCAAAACTTCAATCTGTGGTAACGAAACCTTGCCTAGACATTTTAGTCATGTTTTAAATGCATTTACCATGTAATAAGTGAACTTTATAAATATTGTAGCATGGCCTACTTGAACCCACAAGGAAAAACATTCTTAGCCTCTTGTATTAGTCAGGGTTCTCTCGAAAAACAGAATCAACAGGAGATATCTGTCCATAATATGAGATTTTATAAGAGTCTCTCACGCGACGGTGGGGATGCACAAGTCCAGGTTCCAGAGGCAGGCTGCAAACCAGGGGCTCCGATGAAAGTCCAATGAAGGTCCTTGATGAGTTTCTGGGAGAAGTTGGTTATACAAAGACGAGCTGGGAAATTCTCTCTGAATGTTGAAATCATTTCCCCTTTTAAGGCATTCAACTGATTGGATAAAAGCGTCACCCACTGATGATGCAATCTCCCTGATTGATGCAGATATAATCAGCCATCCATGCAGTAAACTCACTGGTGATTGAAGTCCATAAATGCTCTTGTATTACAATTAGCCCAGTGCTTGCTGGACCAAACACCTGGACACTATTACCTGGCTGAGTTGACACATTAGCCTAACCATCATGCCTCTTAATAGGTATGAGTTATAGGGATAAGAAAATTAGTGTCAAAACTGTTTTTATAAGGGGTAATTACTACTATAATTAATAATTTTCCAATAATGCATCTGTAGATGCTAAAGGTCAAATGAAAAAGATGGATCACAATCTGGTGTAGACAACAATAAGAAGTAGTTATGGCATAATAGGGAAAAATCATAAAAAATGACAAATCCTCAGAATAATTTATAGATACTAAAATGCAAAAGTTACTTGAAAAATCTTTTCTTTGATTTAGAGTATGTCTGATCCCAAGTAGGAAAAATGTAAAAGATGATTATATTATTAAATGAATATAATTACTACTGATACTAGTAGCTGAGGTTGGTAGAGCTTTTATTACGTTGGAAGTTTACATATTTTGCTCAATTTTCAATATTATTGTTTTTACAGAGAAGGAAATTGAAGCTTGGTGGTGTTTGATAACTAGCTCAAAGTCCTATTTCTTGTAAATGCAGAATCCAGTCCATCTAGCCCCAGAAACTGCATTGTCTATCCTGGACTGACTCCGTGTGCAAATGATAAGTTCTACATTCTCCCCAACCCGCTGCTTAAGATGCAGAAAGATTTAAAATATTTTGTTTTTAAACAGCTGGGAGAATTTGAAGGCTACTTAAAGGTTGGTCTTTGATTGTTGCTTAGTAAAGCTTTTAGCGACCTCTACTGGTCATAAAATATATTTATGTTAAATCCAGGCTTCAGAGACCTCGTCTTTTACCGCAATCTTGCGTTTAATCTGTAAGAATCTATTACTAGGCCACAAGCAAAGTTCATGATTAGAAATACATGGCTCATGCAGCATTTTTAAATTTGGATGTATTGTATGAGACTAGTAACAGATATATGAGATTGTGCATTCATGGATAACTTCTGCTCCAGTCAAGATGGCATATAAAGGACCCGATTTATCTCCTCCCCCAAAAAAGACAAAATATAATGAAATGATGGTTTTTAAGATACTGGACATCAAACAAGCAACAAAGGCAGTGATCCAAAGAGATGGGAAATAAAGCGAGCCCTGCAATTGCCCAAACTTACAGCCTAGAAAGAATTTCCAGGGCCACAGCACAGAAGAGCGAAACCCAGGAAGAACCCATCTGACTCCCTGAGCTGAGGAGATAGTTCTGTAAATCCAGGGAGACAAGAGTATCTACATAGGTCAAAGGACAGCACCAGAAGTGAGAGACCTTCAGAGTGAGAATTGCACTGATCTGCAAATGGTACCCCTGGAATGTTAAGCAGAGTATTGATCAGCCCTTTCATGTAAGGAACTTACCCAAGTCTAGGTTAAGTTTTCCTATGGAAAGAGCCACCTGACCTTAATGATTAGAGGTAATAGGGCTCAGGGCTCACCCAGAAATAGTGCTGGCTCCTACCAGCCAGACTGAAAAACCTCATGATTCACAGGGCATTGGAGAGACTATATGGAAAGGTCTTGCCCCAGTAAGGTTTAAAAAAAAAGTTATTACTATTGGACTTGTCTCACCTTACAAATCTTAAAAGCAAGACTCAAAAGCATCAGGATCAAACTGCTTCTAACTAATTTATTACATTCCTGAACAAAGCTCAAGAATATTTATAAGAAAACAAAAACACCCAGGACCCAATCAGAAAAAAAAACAAATGTCTGGAATTCAATAAAAAATCACCAGGCATGGGGAGTGGATGTGGCTCAAGCAGTTGAACGTCTGCCTCCCACATGGGAGGTCCTGGGTTTGGTTCCCAGTGCCTCCTAAAGAAGACAAACAACAAGCAGACAGTTAGAAGACATCAAGCAAAAACAATAAGCAGACAATGAGAAAAAAGGAGCAGTGAAAGAAAGAAGAAAAAAAACCAACAATGAGCATACAACAAGCAAAAAACAAAAACGAGCAGGGAGCAGGTGTGGCTCAAGGAGTTGAGTGCCTACCTTCCACATAGGAGGTCCCAGGTTTGGTTCCCAATGCTTCCTAAAGGAAAACAAAAACAAAAACAAAACAAAAACAGACAATGAGCAGACGATGAGCACAAACAATGAGCAGAAACAATGTGCAAAGAGAGGAGGGAGCCATCTCAGCGGAGGAAGGAAAAATCACCAGACGTAGAAAGAAAGAGGAAAGCATGACCTATAATGAGAAGAAAAGTGTGACAGTTTGAAATTCGTGAATCCCAAAAAGCAAATGGTTATGTTTTAAACTAATCCATTCCTGTGAGCCCCATTTGACTTGATTCATGTTGAGTCTCCGCCATCTTGCTGGGTCTGATATAAAGGGAGGCACAGAATGACAGGGCAACACAGGAAAAGGGAGCTGCCATGTTTGATTCTGCCATGTAAGAGAGAAGACTGTGGTAAAACAGAAGCCCCTGGAGGCTCAAAGAGCTGAGGCCCAGTAAGAGACAAACTCTATGCCTGGCTGCTCACAGCTGAGCTCCAAGAGACAGTAGATTCTGGAGGGGAAGGAGAGACCAGGCAGAGATCTTGCTTCATCACGTGGCAACTCCAGGATCAACAGTAGCTGACTTTGGTGAGAAAGCATCTCTGATGGTGCCTCAGTTTGGACTTTTCATTGCCTTGGAACTGTAAGCTTTTATCCCAAATAAATCCTTTTTATAAAAGCCAACCCATTTCTGGTACTTTGCATCATCAGCCCTCTGGCAAACTAAAGCAAACAGCAATCAATCAGAAATGATACAGATGTTAGAATTAGCAGATAAGGACATGAAAATTGTTGAAATAACTGTACTTCATGTGTTCAAATAGTTAGGTAGAGATATGGAAGGTATAAAAAAGAATGGCAATGAATTCCTGCTTCAGTCCTACATGCCAACAAAAG
The DNA here is from genome assembly GCA_029593785.1 of Cabassous unicinctus. Taxonomy (NCBI): domain Eukaryota; kingdom Metazoa; phylum Chordata; class Mammalia; order Cingulata; family Chlamyphoridae; genus Cabassous; species Cabassous unicinctus. The sequence continues at coordinate 7,195 of JAQZBX010072455.1, read as the reverse complement.
ACTGCTTGGGCCAGACATACATGATCCCAGTACGTGCACAAGGGCGACTCTGCTCCTTCCATAAGGGGATGGGAGGACCTTCCTAGGACCTCAGGCCAGCTCTGTGCCTCACCAGTGAGGGAATGGAGGAGGGTCCAGGAGGGCGTCATGGGTTCTTACCATTTTTAGGTTGCTTTTTCTTGATTCCTTGCTCACCCTGCTACTGCAAACCTCAAATTGTTTCCTGGAGTTTGGAGAAAGATATTTCTGCCAGTTCTTGCTGGTTTTTCTAAATTTCTGTGGGTGAATGGAGCCCTGAAGCTCCACCATCTTCTCTGAATCCTTTTAAAGCACACCCCATTTCCATTATTAGTAAAAGGTTATTCAGAGGGAATCCATTCAAAAGACTTCAGTCGAAATTGGTTTAATATCCCCAGCCACAGCACAATATAGCAGCAAATCAATTAAATTGAATTATAAACTATCAAAATGGAACAGTAGAAAAAATAAATCTATTAAAAATGAAATGTTTTTTTTTTCCTTAGGGTAGTGGTATTATTTTTGAGACTATACATTTTTTTTTTTTCTGTTTAGACGAGAAAATACACATGTCCTTATTTACCTTCAGTGCCACTTGCTGTAAGGAAGATACTTCTTTGGGGTAATTTCATTCTTTTAATGAAAGTAATGTATTTAATATATAAATACTGGACTTTACCAAATACATAAGCATAGTTTGCAGTAGCGGCTTGGTGACTGCAGACTTAAAGTACTAAAAATGGAGATAATCATACTCCTCTGTCTATTACACTTACATTCCATTGTTTTTACTTATTAATGTCCCCTTCATCGCTAGTTCCCACTCCCTTTGCCCACTGCATTCATAGAGTTCCACTCTAATGCATTTCATATATGTCCTTGGATATGCAGGTTTACATGTGCTACTTAGTGTGTGTGTTTTAAATACATAATTGCTATTGTGCTACAGATTTTATTCTGTTTCTTTTGCTTCAAAGATGTACCCATATTACTATTTGCATAGTATTCCATAACAGGTAGCCCCACTTTTCATTATTTGTGTTCACAATGCTGAATATATAACGTGTTTTCACCTCCCTGCTACTGTAAATGCGCCAGTTTAATTTTCTCATTGAGCTACCCCTGTTGGCATATGGGAAAGTATCTGTGGACTAAGTAACCAGGTATGGGATGGCTGAAGCATAGAGAGTACACTGACTTGATTTTACTAAACACTACCACATTTCCTTCCAGAATCACAGTATTAATTACACTTGTACCAATAATGTATAGGAGTTCCTATCTTCCGAAATGTTGATAATGATCCATTCATTCACTCATTCATATCCTCAATTTATTCACATAGCTATTGAATGCCTACCACATACCCAGCATTGCTTTAGGCATGAATGATGTAGGGCTAAACAAGACAAAGACCTTGTCCTTATGGAGTGTATGTCTTAGTTGGGTTGTGAGATAACAAACATACAGACAAACAGCCAAGGTGATGTTGGATAGTCGAGTGCTATGAAGGAAATGAAAGAGGGTGAAAGGTTAGAGAACACGCTCATATTTGTTGAAAACAGGTCTTCAGTTTGTTTCACTGATTAATTCACTCAAGAAGCATATACTCTACACTTATTGTATGTCTAGAACTATGCTGAGTGCTGTGGGGATTCCTGGGGCATGCAAGAGCCTTGTGCCATGTGTCTTCTCAATATTTCAAGTATATTTCACTTGGGTAACACAGTTGAAAGACGCAAAAGAAAAATGAAACATTGGCCAATGTAGAGGGTCCTCAGAGTCCTCTCATCTGCAACCTGTTGGAAAGTGATTAAACAAAGTTATGATTTGTACATAAAGCTTCGTGGAAAATGGGAAAACTGTGGCACTAAGGCATTAATTTGTCTCCACTGGCCTTTGTTGAAATCTCCCTATTCCCATTCTTTTCCTACAGCAAAATGGGGCAGCCCAAGCCCTGAACTTGGGCACTGAAAAATATCTCATAAGTGTCTCCAGTTACCTTAAAATTCATGCCCAGTCATACAGCCTCAGAAGGATAAAGCATATACTAGAAGTATCTACCTCTCTTGATTCCAGAGCATGTGGGTACACAACCTAATTCCTGAAAATAATCAGTTCCAAGGAGTGCTATATTTCCTGAAAAACCAGTTGCACCAGTTCCTCACTGAGTCCCATTCATTCTTCCCAATTTTCTTTGTGGGTCCCTCTCACCACCTGCACTATGACATGCCCCTACACCGAGAGCAGAGGCCCAGGCTCAGCCATAATCCTGCCGCTTTAACTTGAAGAATGGGAAAAATACAATTAATGTAACCAATGGGCTATGGTTAGCAGCAATACTGTAATATTTTTGCATCAATGGCAAAGAAGTACTGTGTTAATAATAGGGAGTATGGAAAAAATACACCAAATGTATGCTATAGACCATTGTCAGTGGTAATAGTCTGAGGATATTATCTCATAATCTGTAACAAATATTCCACAACAATGAAGAGTGTTGGTGGAGAGGTGTTATATGGGAATTCCACACATGTGCATGATTGTTTTGTAAGTTCACAGCTTCTCTAATAAAATTATATATTTTTTAAAACCCACAGGTTTGTCTTTCCCACAGAATAAGCAATGACTTGATCTGATTTCTCCTATGGGCAGAGATAGATGAAGATGTCCTAAAAGCAATGGAATATATATAATATCCTTTCAATATTTTCTCCCTCTATAACTTCATCATGGCATTTCCAGTCCTTAAATAAACCCTCTCTCCTGGAATTGGAAATTCTTCTTACTGAGTCTCCCTTCACCACTCTACTTAAAAATTATAGATGAGTTTGTGGGAAGAAGCATAAGAGAGAGGAATGTTTTCCCTTCTGAGCAACAGAAAATTAATCATAAAGGCCGTATGAAATTATGTAAGCCAGATCATAATTTCTCTTGAGTCCATTTGCAAATTATCTCCTGATCATAAATATTACACACTCAAAGTGAGTTTCCTCCATAAAACCCTAACCCATCAGATCTGCTAGCAACCTGTATTTTGACACATTAATGTTATCTATTTCTCCACTACCTGAAGGGATAAATAAATCTTATGATATAGACATTTGTCTCAGAATATCAGTGCATATGCTGTTAATTATCCACAGCTAGAATAAAATGTCCAAATATTTGGGCTCTTCCCATTTGAAATTAAAATTTCCCCCAATTTCCCCTCAAGCAAAGCAACATCTGTGAGGGTGTGTGTACGTGTGTGTTTACATTTTCTTTCTTTCTCTTGCATAAATATTTATGGACTTTTCTATTAAGTCTTGTTCAAAGAAAGATCATTTATCTTATGGCACTTTGATCCACATCTGCATTTGGGGTCAGTATCAAGTAAAAACTAAAATTCCTAAAGTGTAAATTTCAAGCCAAGGTATCTAATAGAAGATCTTTTCAATGCACAAGACTCTACATGACATATGGGCTTGCTTTATTATCATGTGTTGGTCCAGGAACTATACAAAAATTAAGATCACAAAACCTCAAAGTTTCCTCTCTTCTGTCTATATAACTAAGGAATATAATTTCCTACAGAATTCATTGAATGATGTTATATATGAAAAAGATGGAAATGAAATCAGAAACTTTCCCTATCTTTATTTTAAATATTCTATACATGTCAACCTTAACAACAAAAGTGATTCCTTATCAAAATTTACCAAATGGAAGTGATAGTTCTGATGAATTTACAAGACCCACTTCCAGATAATTTTACACTTAACTATTAGAGCATGTAAGTTTTTTTACTGTCTTCTGAAAGAAAAGTAATTTCTAGATTTATAGGCTAATGAAAATGTAAAAAACAATTTTAGATGAAAAAGATATTCACCAAAACATCACATTCTGTTATTTTTGAGGTTCATAAGGAAGTAAATAATGCAAAAAGAAGCAAGTTCAAAGCAAGACTACTTCATGTTTTTCATAATGCTTATAAAGCTCTGCATTCCCCACATTAAATTTTATTTTAAAATTTTAATAAGTTACTGCTTATTGGGGTCCACCTTTGCCCAATGGGTAATATACATTATCTTCATTTATTATACACATATTACAGAGTCATAAACAGACTAATTGGAACTTGACAAGTCCACCCACAAGAGGCAATATGCAACCTTGGTTCTCTGCTTAAAGAATTCTTTGCAGTATACTCATGTTTCTCAACTTCAGTAATTTGTTGACAACTTTCACAACTTCTGTCATATCTGTATCTCTCCAGGACTAGTTAGTTAGGATTTTTAAAGTAAGTTATTTTTTTCTTTATTAGTGAAGTTATGGGCTTACAGAATAATCATGCATAAAATACGGGATTGCCATATGCCACCCTATTATTAACACCTTGCGTTGGTATGGAAAATTTGTTAATAGCACATTTTTTATTTGTACTATTAACTGTAGTCCATGGTTTAACTTATGGTTTACCGCTTGGGTAGTGTAGTTCCATGGATTTTTAAAAAAAATTATTCAGTTACCATGTATACAATCTAACACTTCCCCCTTTTTATCTGTCCATCTATCTATCTATATTTATGCTGTTAATTACACTCACAGAGATTTGACACCATATTAAGGAGTTGGGGTTTTATTCCAAAATGGTTATGTAATGTATGGGGGAGGGGTTAACAATAGAGACAAAAACAATCAAATATTTAGGAATAAACTTAACCAAGGACATAAAGAACTTGTATTCAGAAAACCACAAAACATTGCTAAAATAAACCAAAGAATACCTAAATAAGTGGAAGGGCATTCCATGTTCATGGATTGGAAGACTAAATATCATAAGATTTCAGTTCTATCCAAATTTATCTACAGAGTCAATGCAATTCCAATAAAACTTCCAACAGCCTTTTTTTTTTTACAAAAATAGAAAGGCCAATTATCAAAAATATCTTATAAAAGAAGAACAAAGTTGGAGGACTCTCACTTCCTGGCTTTAAAACATATTACTTAACTATAGTGGTAAAAACAGCATGGTACTGGCATAAAGAAAGATATGTTGATCAATGGAATAGACTTGAAAGTTTAGAAATATATCCTCAAATTTATGGTAAAGTGATTTTTGACAAGGATGTCAAGCCCACCCAGCTGGGCCAGAACAGTCTATTCAACAAATGGTGCTAGGAGAACTGGGTATTTTATATGCAAAAGAAAGAAGGAGGACCCTTATCTCACACCTTATACAAAAAGTAACTCAAAATCAATCAAAGACTTAAATATAAAAGCTACAATCATAAAACTCCTAGAAGAAAATTTAGGGAAACATCTTCAAGATCTTGTGGTAGGCGATGATTTCTTAAACCTTATACCCAAAACACAAGCAACGAAAGAAAAATAAGTAAATGGGACCTCCTCAAACTTAAACACTTTTGTGCCTCAAAGGACATTGTCAAGAAAGTGAAAAGGCAGCCTACTCAATGGGAGAAAATATTTGAAAACCACATATCTGAAATAAAGGCTTGATATCCCTGTTATATAAAGAGATCATACAATCCAACGATGAAAAGACAAGTAACCCAATTTAAAAATGGGTAAAAGACTTGAATAGACATTTCTCCAAGAGGAAATACAAATAGCCCAAAAATCACCTGAAAAATTGTTCAACATCATTAGCTATCAGGGAAATGCAGATCAAAAAACTACACAGAGATATTATTTCACACCTTATAGAATGGTCATTATTTTTAAAAATAACAGAAAACTACAAATGTTGGAGAGGATGTGGAGAAATATGAATATTCCTTCAGTGTTGGTGGGAATATAGAATGGTGTACCTTTGTGGAAGAGTTTGGCGGTTCCTCAAGGAACTAAGATTCCTGCGATATGATGCAGCAATCCTGTTCCTAGGAATATATTCAGAAGAACTGAAAGCAAGGATGCAAACTGACATTTGCACACCAACGTTCATAGCAGCATTATTCACAATTGGTAAAATATGGAAACAACCCAAGTTTCTATCAGCCAATGCATGGATAAACAAAATGTGGCATATACGTATAATGGAATATTATTCAGCTGTAAGAAGAAATGAAATAAGGATGCGTATGTCAACATGGATGAACCTTGAGAGCATTATGTTGAGTGAAATAAGTCAGACACAAAAAGACAAATATTGTGTGGTGTCACTAAACTAAAACAATGAGTAAACTCATGGAGACAAACTCTAGAGTATAGGTTTCTAGGAAATTGAATGTGGGTTGAAAATGGGAGCTGATGCTTAATGTATGTAGAATTTTTAATAAGGTTTATTTTAAGTGTGGAAATGAATGGAGTTGATGATAATACACTATAGTGAGTATAACTAACACTACTGATTTGTAAATGTGATTGTGGCTGAAAAGGATAAATGATGTAATATTGCAACTGAAAGGAAGCTATGGAATAAAGTAGGGACTGTGTAACAGTGATTTTGGTGATGAATGAAGATTGTGGTTAATAATATAAGAATGTTCTTCTTTTACAAAGTGTTAAGAGTTTGGGCATAAACTGGAAAATTACAACTAATGTAACATGGATTATAGTTAACAGTAATATTGTAATATTTTTGCAGCAATGGAAAAGAAGATATATCAATTCTAACTGACCACAACAGGGGATATAAGGAGTATGTGATTTTTCCTTTGGAGTAGTGAAAACTTTCTAAAATTGAGATGATGACAGCACAAATCTGTGCTGAATATGAAAGCCACTGAGTGTACACTTTGAATGGGTTGTACAAAGCATGGGACTGTATAACAAAATGAATCCTGTGGTGGAAGATGGACTGTGGTTTACAGAACAAATGTGAAAATGTTCTCTCAGGAACTATAACAAGTATATAATACTGCTACAGGGAGTCAATAACCGTGGGCTGAGGAAAAAATATGCTAAATGTAAGATATTGGCTATAGTTAGTAGTAACGTTTTGGTGATGCTTTTCATAGTTTGTAACAATTTTTTCACAATACAAGGTGCTGATTGTGGGGTAATGTATGGGAGCCCTGTGTGATGATATACATGTTTGTTTTGAAAGTTCACAACTTTTACTATACACTTATTGTTTATGGATGTTCATGTATGAATGAGAAATTGAATTTTAAAAGTTTTTTTAAAACGTTAATTTAGGTTGTCCCTGCTTTTAGTTCATTTAGGTATATAC
>JAQZBX010072453.1:0-15080 GCA_029593785.1 Cabassous unicinctus | reverse complement strand
AGCTAAGTAATATGGAGCCCATAAAGTTTATCAATAGCTCCTGAAAGGTCATCTTATAAAGCAAAGTAGACATACATGAAAATGTCAAGCCAATGTTTGGCACATTCTAGCCACTCAAAAAATGTCAGGATCCTTCTGCATATTATTGAGAACCTCTTCTGAGCCAGGCATTTTGGAGATATGTATATAAATACCAATATACAGCTACTTCTCCTGCAATTATTACTAAAAATAGACAAAATTGTATATTATTCACTATGTACCAGTTACTATTTTAAGTCTTATACTTAACCCACTTAATCTTCACAAGAACTCTACAATTTACATATTATGATGATTCTCTTATTAGAGTTGATGAAACAGACATTGAAGAGGTTTAAATAACAAGCTCAATGTTGCAAATCTCATAAACACAAAACTGGTGTTGAAACCCAGAATCTCCTTAATCAAGAGCCCATGTTCTAAGCTGGCAAACCATTTTCCTCTTTTATAAGAAATATTTTTCTCTCTCTTGTTTTCCTGAAAATGGTAGGGTCCTAGCCCTCTGATAACCTGATTTTCTTTCCCATTTAAAACAACTTTGATGGACAATGGCCATTCCAGGGAATGGAAAGAGCCTGCAGCTGCAGGCAGGATAATCCCATTCACCGTATCCATGGAATATAAGCCCACTCTCACTTGGTGGTTGAGTGGACATCACCATTCCAGTCCCCTCAGGATTGGGGGAAGAGCTATGGCCTAGAGTGGACTTAATGGTATTCTATTGTAGACATATTGTGATTCAAGTAATGGAAGAAATTGTAACAGTGAGGTGGAGCCAGTGGCCACTAGATGCTTTCGGGGCAGGGAGGGGAAGGACAGTTGTAATACAGGGACTTTTTCAGGACTTGGGGGTTGCCCTGAGTGACATTGCGTCGATGGATATAGGCCATTTTACATCAGCATATACCATGCAGAACTCTGTGGGAGAGAGTGTGGTCTACAATGTGAACTGTGGTCTATGCTTAGTGGCAAAGCCCTAGGAGGTGTATATCCATTGCAGGTGATGTGCCACACTAATGAAAGATGTTTATGTGGGATGTTATGGGAGGTATGGGAGGTGGGGAACATGGGAATCCCTGTAATTTTTGTGTAACATTTCTGTAATCTAAGCATCTTTTAAAATATATATATATATATAAATAACATTTATGTAAGCAAATGCACATAGATGCATATATATTTATATATCATTTTACAAATATTGGTTTGTATTGTGAAAAATTTGATTTTTACCCACAATAAATAAAAAAAGCCAATTAACTTAAAGGAATGAAATTCTTGTACAAAACGGCATGGCCACAGTACAGATTAATTAGAAATAGCCTTCAAAGAGATCTTTTGAATATAATGTTATTTTACAGTTAAACTTATTTTGTAAGAGATTGAAAATTATAAGTAACAACACCAAAAAAAACCAACTTTAAATATATTAAAGAATATTTGTTCTACAATATCTTGTAGTGTGTGAAATTTTTTTGCTGGTTAGGGTAATATTTGATACTCTGGATGTTGAACATTAGGAAGAACACATGTTTTGTTGTCAAGGCATTGAGGAACCACAAATCATTCAAAGTCTACATCTTCAAGCGCCAAAACTCTCCAGAGAAACAAAGAGGGGGGCATCCAGGTAAAATCATTATCATTGCTGAATCATTATCATTAGATCATTACTGATATCTTAGTAGCTAGCTGACATGCATCTGCCTATGATGGCAGTAGGAAAGAGCTAAAACCAAGAAAGAATTGTGGGTTATTGATGTCTAAAAGATTTACCTTTGAGGTCAGCTAGAGTCAGTGTTGTAACAAGAATGCAAATCTAAATCTAACTTGAGATCTAGCGTTCCTCCTTGATAGGAAGCAAGATGTGGGTGTCTTAATGATTCAAATATTCTTGGTAATGTTCGGTAAAGAAGCAACTTGTTTGATGAAACTGGATAACAGCAACTTGTGGTCCTGAAGGCCTTTCCAGTTCTATAACATCCTTTTTAAGGAACCTCGACTTATTAGCAAAATTTAGATCCTTTAGCCCAACACCCAAGGTTCTTTACAAGTTTGTTTCAACTTACCTTTATGAACTTCTGTCTCACTACTAGTTTCCACCCACTCAGGAATTCAACCCAAATAAGTTACTTGCATGATCATTTTCCCCATAACTAGGGAGATTCAAATGATATATATAGCACTATTACCACTCATTTGTATGCTAATATTTTTGCTTAAGTTTCTAGCCTTAAATTTTGTTTACATGGTAGGAATTTTTGATTATTGTATGCATGATGTATGAAATTATGAGCAATAAATGTATTGCCTCAATACTCACCCTGTACTTTCTCTTCCACTTATATATTGATGAATACATTCAGTGTTTGAACTTATCTATTAGTGCTATATCACTTATTTAGACAAGGTAAGTTATCTGGGAATTACTAATTTCATTTATGTTCAAATAATATGGGCAGCATTGGAAACATCTGACAGAATCAATCACTACACATTTTTCCCTCTGATGAGTATAAAAATGGATAAAATTAATTTTTAGCTCTATTTCTCAAAACTTTTTCCCAAAAGTAGAGATTTTTAAAAGAGACCCTACATATGAGAAGCATTGATCCAGATGGTAGTTCATTGTAATGGTAAGGAGAGAGGGGAGAGTAGTTAATAAGAAAAGTATATAACACATTCCTCACATACAAGAGACTGGTAAATTCAAGGAACTAAGAGAGATTAAGTACAAATGTGGTGGATCAAGGCAGCACCAGATGAGCCAGAAGGGTCACCAAACCACAAAACTCCTTCGAATTCATGTTCAGATGTGGCTGTTTACAACAACCCAAATGAAAGCCTTTGTCATAAGGAGGAAGTCATGTGATCAGATCTACACCTTTCATCTTCATTCTGGTTGCAGGTCAAGGGAAGAAATCAAGGGAAGCAAGGGTTCCTTTTTACCTGGAATCTCCCTGAAATCCTCACAATCTGTTGCCTCTTATCTACTCCTTTAATAGAGTCAGAAAAGGAATGTTAAGAAGTTCTAAAAAGGATGAGTAGGGATTGTATAAACTGTGTCCTCATTCTGGTGGACAAGAAACAAAGACTGTTATTCTCAAACTCTCCTCCACACAGGAATTTATATTTACAAATAGTTTATACTCATGGTGCAGTGAAGTATAAGGACAAGATCCTTTCAAAGTATGCATTTGGAAGAGACGCATCCCAACTCTAATCACGGAACTACAAAGTCCTAGAACTGGTACATAAATACATTTGATGAAAGCTTTAACTACTCCATTAAAGACTTGTATGCAAAAATACTGTAACACAAATTTGTCACATTTTATTTTAGTAATAAAGTTCTGATGTTTAAAATAAATAAGAAATAACAGAAACCAAAAATCAAATTATCTTTAGGGATATCAGGAAGAAAATGTCTCCTTGGTTTCAAGAGTGGAGTCTGTTTTTCTACTTTTTTATCTTGGATGGATTTGTGGTTTATTTGGCTAATGGGTGAAAGAATAGGCTATGCCATGTGAATCTAGCATGCCTTGGTCTCAAGTATATTTAGAAGTTGCTCTTCTCTCCAAAGAAACCAAACCCGGGTAGCTTTTTAAAAATCTGTCCAGTTCTCCCTATCTTCCTGCTAATAGCAAGCTGTCTTCCAGGCATGTGAGTAGGGCTATTCTAGATCATCCATCTCCTATTGACTGAAAAGTGAACAAAAACACTTGAACAAGACAGCCGAGCTTAGACAGGTCTGGCATAGACAGAATTGCATTAACGAAATGATACCTGATTTCAAATTCAGATTCCACACCTTGGAAGCTCTGTAATCTTAGCAAAGGGTTTCAGCAATCCTCCAATCAAAGATTCTTCACCTCTGAAAAGGAAAGAAAAGTATCAATATTATAAAGCAAACTGATTAATAAGGAAAATATAGGTGAAACAGATAGACCAGTGACTGACATAAAATTATACTTAATGAATATAGATATTGTTATTATGTGTGAGAAGAATAAGATCTGACTTATTTATAAATTTGAGCCTGGGGAAGAAAAATAAGGCCAAAGTTTTAGTACAAGACAGTGTAAAACCAGGCAGAGCTGTCATTCAGATACTGCTAAATGTTTAAGTTTTAATACTTTCCTCATGCCCTCATGTACTTTGACAAAAAAAAATAATAGCAGTCTTCGAAGTGTGAAGCTTTTGTCCTTGAATTACAGAATCTTCTGTTTTTGAACCAGCTCTAAAACTAATTTCCTGTGTTATATTGAGCTTCACTATTCCACCCTAGAATACAATTCATCATTGAAAAAGTTTTGCTTGAACTTTTTTGGCACCCACCTTCTATGTTCCAAATTTGTTAAATTCTCTTACAGAATCCATCAGAATAGAATAACACATAACCTCAACTGTGACATGGAATGAAAGATGACATTAGCAATCTTTTTACACACATATCTTTGGATACATGAGACACTATCTTCATATTGTTTGAAGTGAGAGACACAGTGTACTAGAGACAAGAGCATTGTTTTACATCAAGAATTGCATTCTTATAGTTGTTTCCCTAAAAATCATTCATGTGAGTTTGTGAATATATTCCCTAACCCATCTATTCCTTGACTGCTTTATCATCAAATAATGAATGCCTCTTAACTGTTTGGATTAACTGACCTCTTCAAGACCCTTAGAAAAACAAAGATCACCCCATCAAATTGTGCATCTGCATAAACACACAAAATTTTAGTGGTTTTAGAAATTACCAGAAATCATGGAATTCTAGTTTATGAAACTCAGATTAAAAATTTCACACTTACAAGATGCCTAAATTTCTTTGCCATATAAACATTCTGTGATTACAAGAATTGAACAATAAATATATCAAAGATAGCATGTTTAAAGCTGAATTTGTACTTTTTCAATTCCAAAAATTGATCTGGCAGCTCATTTCCAGGATCGGTAAATAAAATTCAACTCTTCCAGCTTGACAAGGCAAAATCGTAGCATTATCCTATCACTTTCCCTCCTATGTTCCAATTAATCTTCTAGGAAATCCTGAAGTAATCTGCTGTAATTACCGTCAAAAGATACCCTGAATCTGGTCATTTCGCACCATCTCCACTCCTACCACCTGAGTGCAAACACCATTATTTATGCCAGGAGTGGTGTAATAATCTCCTAACTGGTCTACAGCTCTGTGGCCCTAGTGTTTATAGCCTGGACTCCTTGCAAAAATGCAGGTCATGACATACTGCCCTTAAAATCCTGCCAGAGCTCCCATTTTAACCTGAAGTCAAATTCCATGCCATTTTCTATAGTTCTCCATGAGCTGACTCTCCATTAATCAGTATCCTCATCATCTAACACTTGCCCCGTCTTTGACCCTGCTCCCACCCTGTACAGTTTCTCACTGTTTCTCAAAAATTTCAACCACAAAAAAATAAATTCCAACCATAACACAAAATCTAAGATTTTGAACAGTCTGTTCCCTCTGCCAGGAACAGCAGTCTCATATGTAAGGCATGACTCTTCCTTGTCACATTTAAGTTGCTTTAATTTGCCATTTTTCAATTAGACCCATCTTAATATTTTATTTAAATATGAATGTCATCTTCCATAAAAAGCCCCTCTTTTATTATTCTATTTGGACTCTGCTCTATTTCCCCCATACTTATTTTCTTCTTCCATCTCCTTTTATTAATTGCCCTTTTCAAGACCAGAATACAACCTCTAAAAGAGCAGAATAAACACTGCTTTGGTTGCTGTCCTATCTCTAGCATATTGAAGAGATCTTAATAGAAATTGGTGGTCAATAAAGAACACTTAATAAAGAAAAGGATACCTAACTTTATATTTTGAATGCCTTTATCCCAAAACACTTTCTACTTCTAACCTAACTCAAAATATTCAGTAAATAATCTCTATTCAGGTGGACTTAATCAGGTTAGTATACCATAAGATTAATAAGAAGGAAGAGTAAATAAAGAGAGTATTCATTCCCAGGATGATCTGCAATTCATATAGAAATGTCAAATGAAAGTCCAAAAAATATCAGAGCCAATCATGCTAAATCATCCCCTATACAATGTTTCTCAGAATGTGTCTTCCCCTGTAGCAATACAGTTGACTTCACTGGGAACAATCAAAATTCTACACTTCTACTTTGTGGAAGTAATTGGTCCCTCTAACATATGAAAATCAGCATCAGGGAATGAAAATATCATCTACAGAAACCTGAACAACACAGAGTAAAACCATCAAAGTAAAAAAGCACATCACATGTTTTTTTGCTCACTTGTTTTCTTCACTGTGAAAATGAATACATATGGGTCCCAGTGTAACAGATTGAATTTCCAACTCTAGATGAAGATCAACTACAACATTGGATGGCACTCTATTTTAGAAAGGAGCATACAAATGTGTGAGTGTGAGAGAGCATGAGTGTGCATGTGGATGTGTGTGTCCATGTGTTTGCATGTGTGGGCATGTGTGTCATTGTGTGTGATGCTCCGAGCCAGTCTAAACTCTGCGGCCCCAAAACCAGTTTCAGCTGGGCATACTGAGGCCAAAAAATGCATAGGTGTTTCTAATCCCACGTGCTCACCCTTGGTCTGAGCAGTGAATTCATCTCCTGAAATTGACTTTTTATTTCCTCTCTCTGCTGTCGTTTAGACTGCATTTACTGTATATGATATATTTATTTCCTCAACAGCCCTTGGGAACTCATTCTTTAAAACCCACAGAAATATTTGCTTATTTTTCCACGAATCAATTAGCATTCTGTGGTCTCCAAAGAATTAATTGGAATTAATGTGCAGTTGGTGGATGACATATTAATTAGTATATGATGAAACAAGGAATGTTTTATTGAAAATTGACTCTATAATTATTATTCAGAATGTAACATTAAACATGGTTGAGAATAGAAATTCTCCAAATCATTCTAATTAAATTTGCTGTAATATATTATGTGCTCCATAATTTGGTTCCTTGTCATAAACTCTGCTCTGTCCAGATTATGCTTCACAAACTTGTATCAGTAAACCCTTATCCATTCTTGGAAATCAACCATAGGAGCATTTTATGAGGGCAAAAACTCATGTCTTACATGTAGTACTACTACAATTAGGAAATATTTTGCATCGTCATGAAATTGTCTACATTTTTAAATTATAATTTTACCATAAATAAAACTGAAGAAGAAAAGAAATGCAAACCTCCATGGAATTCTAATTATTATAAAACATTGCATTACACAGAAAAAAAATTTGACTCTGAATATAATGATAAAGCTGAAGGTTTTGAAATATTTCTATGAAATATCTATCTTTCTATCTCTCTCCTTCAGATGCAATAATTTTACTTTTTATTCTCTAATTTTAGAGAAAACTTCTGTTGCTCAAAGCTCACAGTGACTTCAAGTAAAGGCATTTGTTGTTTCTTGCACCTCATGAAATCTGTTATATTTAAATCATGGCAAGGTAAGAAACAAGAATGAGAATAAAAAACATAAAAAACTTGTTTGTAGGTCCATTTCTTAATAGGTATTTTCTTACAAAAACCTACCTCATATTCTCTCCTAAGTAGTGCAGTACTTTTGAGTCCTGAGTTCTGAATTTGCCCTCCTGATTTTTCAACACTGAATTAAACGATTTGAAGGAAATGACGTTGGAGGTAGGAAAGAAAAAGAGCACAGCCTGGTAGCTCTCCTTCACATTACATGCTAACTTCACAAAGTGGGGAAGATCACAGAATACGTTATCAAAGATATTGTTGCCACAAAATCTCAAGGAAGCAACCAGGCAATGAAGCTTAAACAAGACTGACACATAAGCTTATGGACATTGGCTGGGAATTCAAGAAAGGCTGGATCGGGCCAATATGGGTCATAAAGCATGGCAACCAATATGTTAATACTCATTACAAGCCAGCCCAGCCATTAAGAAATAATAAACCATGCAGCCAACAATTCATAGTTTGTATCTGAAGATGCAGGCCATCAAGATTATGGTATAGAAAAAAAATACAGAAGAACTCCAGGTACCAGGATCAACCAGATCCCTATGAAGAAACACAAAGGTGTGTGGATATTTCTAAGACACTGAGCACATCAGTAATGAAAAACATGAAATAGGTTACTTCTGTACCTCCAAGTCAGTTGTTAAACCTTTTATGAACTGCTTTAACGTGGTGAAATTTCTATTCCATTGAATTTGGGTTTTTATGGCCCCCTTCTGTGCAAAGATTAATAAGTATATCATGAATTAAGATACCAGTGTCTCCTGCTTCCCATCATATGCACATTTAGGTTATTAAAAACTCCAATTGACACACATGCATTGCCCATATTGATCCACATTCATGCTGAATTTGATATTACACCTTTTTGGATAGCTGGGAAATAAGTTCTGTGATGCTTTACAATATTTTATGCTTTCGATTTAAATTAATCCTTTTGCTGGGAGAGTGAGTTGTGTATCTTCTCTTGTGATTGCACTTATGTGATTGAGGGCCATTTAAATGCTTTTTTTAAAAAATAAAAAAGAGAGAGCAATTTTTAAAGGATGTCATGACTCTCTTCAGGTCTCTGAATCCTTTTGCCATTTTCAAGAGAATTATCTGGAGACGCAACATCTTATTCTCATTGTATTTTGCAATATACTTACAAGTTAACTATACTATAATTTCACTGAAGTCAGTATATTTTCTTCAACTTTTTAATCCACACAACCAAGCACAAATGTTAGAATAGAGAGGAATATTTGAACTTGTTGAATAAAAGTCTAGCTCCACTTAGGAATTTGAGATGACTGCTACCCATGTGATGCACAAATATATCATGGGGAGAAATGAAAATATTAATTGATGGATAATTGTTTTCATATTAATGGTTAGATTTTTTATGGAACTAAGATTTAGAAAAAATATCAGCTAAAAGTATGGGTTGGGGAAAGTTATGGAACATGGGGTCTGGAATTCCTCTTCCCTCTGAGGTCAAATTAGGACAGTGAAGTGTTGCTAGCAATGGAGGAAGCCCATCTCTGCTTGTCTAACTTACAACCCAGAGACTGCTACTGCAACTGATCACAGTCCAAAGAAGTAAATTGTGTTTGCTAAGTTTGACCTATGGCAGGTAGGTTTCTGAACTAAAACAGGGAGAGGATTCTGTTTTCCTCATAAGGTTGTTGGAAAAATTAAATGAGATAACGTATGTAAAGGGTTTTCATTAATAACAAATAAAATCATGGAAAGAAAAAAAGGAACAATGGAAAATATAAAATAAGAGGTAGAAATAAGGGGGGCAGAGAGAGAGAGAGAGAGAGAGAGAGAGAGAGAGAGAGAGAAAGAGATACAATGCTTGTCCATATGAAATTTGCAACCTCATGATGGGGATAATCAAATAATTACATGAATCTATAATTATAAATTATGACAAATGCAATGGACAAAATTATAAGATATCATGAGATCGTAACAGAAGTCCTGAAATAGTGAAGGATCTTATCTAAGGAAATAATATTTAGCCTGACAACTGAAGGATGGTAATGAAAGCTGGTTAGACAGGGTGGTGATGAGGGTGGGGTGGCAGGCTGCAAGGAGAATAGAGAGAGCAGTCCTGCAGAGGCTATATCAAGTGCCAAGTTCCAAGGTAAGAAAAGCTATTGTGTATTCAAAAAATGAAAGAAGGTACAAGAGGCAGACACCAAACATTTAAATAAAGTTCACACTAAATTAGGCAGTTACAGTGGGCAGGGCCAGTAACATAGGAAATGGGTAGCTCTCATTAAAGATTTTGGAGTATAGTCTAAAGGTTACAGGGAGTCAGTGAAGGTTTCAATTTTTTTAAAGATACTTAGATTATACAAATGTCACATAAAAAAATATAGGAGATTCCCATATGCCCCACTCCCCATACCACCCACAATTTCCCACATTAACAACATCCTTCATTAATGAGGTACATTATTTGCAATTGATGAACACATTTTGTAGCATTGCCACTAAGCAGGGATTATAGTTTACATTGTAGTTTACAGTGTCTCCCACCCAATTCTGAAGGTTATGGCAACATTTCTAACAACCTGTATCTGTCGTTGCAATGTCATTCAGGACAATTCCCAAGCCCCAAAATTGTCCCCATATTTTACCTATTTTTCCCTCTCCCTGGTCTCAGAACCTCCAGTAGCCACTTAAGATGCATGGTGTGGTCAAACAAATTATTTTTTAAAATTTCATGACAATGAGAAAAATAGAAGGAAGAAAGCAGAAAGAGCCAGTTTAGATGACTTACACACACACACACACACACACACACACACACACACTCACTCCCCACTACCACCTCAGACAGAAACCGAAGTGAGAGATGAAGGCACTTGAAGGACAAGGTGGGAAGGAGGAAAAGGGGAGGATGTTGAGTATATGAGAGTCTTTTGTATTCTGTATGTGACTTTACTGTAACCTAAAACTTCTTTGAAAACAAAATGAAATATAGTAAGACACAGGAATAAATGGAAGAAAATGCCACTGTACATACAGTATATCAGATATTACAGTGATGAAAGGCAAAATGTAAAAAATATATTTTTAATATGTTTCATTATTTTTTTAATATTCCAATCTTTTAATTTTATTTTACTTTTAGTTTTTTTAATGTTTATGTATTTTAATTCTTATATTTAAACTTATCATTATTATTTCATTTTTCTATTACTTGTATTTGGTTATTTTAATGGCTTTGTTTATGAAAAAGCTTTGGATCACAGAAGGGTTACAACTGGAGCAGGGGAGGATCATTGGTGT
The DNA here is from genome assembly GCA_029593785.1 of Cabassous unicinctus. Taxonomy (NCBI): domain Eukaryota; kingdom Metazoa; phylum Chordata; class Mammalia; order Cingulata; family Chlamyphoridae; genus Cabassous; species Cabassous unicinctus. Next base: position 4,241 of record JAQZBX010072453.1, on the reverse strand, counting down.
GGGATGTCAGTGATGGGGGACAGAAGGGAGGAATTTTACCTGGACATACATATAATGTATATAAAAATTTTCAAATGTTCATGGGGCATTGTCACAGTAATTGAAGACTCACACAATAACTGAGTGAATATTGAATTCCCATCGTGGAGAGCTCTGCCACATTCTCTAATAGAGCATCAACAGTCCCCCATGTACAGGGGTAGTGACTGGCAAAGGAGGATGAAGCACTGATGGTCCCTTGATATTGATGACTAGCCTTATGAGTCTTTGCTCTTGAAATTGAAACTGGGCCTAGTGTTGTGTGGTGCCTAAGAGTTGCCTCCTGAGAGCCTCCTTGTTGCTCAAATGTGGCCTCTCTCTAACCAAACTCAGCATATAAATATATTACCTTCCTCCCAGCATGAGACATGACTCCTGGGAATGGACCTCCCTGGCATCGAGGGATTGCTACCAAGAACCAACTAGCAATGCAACTCGAAAAATATCTCGAATAAAAGGGGGAAAAGGTAAAGACAAATTAGTTTATATGGCTAAGGGACTTCAAAATGAGTCGGGAGGTCATCCCAGAGGTGACGCTTATGTACATCTCAGCACGATCTCATAAACTGCCAAAGTGGATATTACTCCAAATAATGGGGCTAATGAGGTCTCTGGATACACCAGGCCCTATGGTCAGGCCAGATAGCTTCGGATTTTGCTGCTTTGCCAGTGGGCCTTAATTTGGAGCATGTGCTCTTGAGAGTGACAGTGTTGGACTCAATTATGACTTACCTACACATGGCTTATCTGTCTCTTCTATTTAAACCTATACTTGGTGTTGGAGTTTGTAGTTGTACATCCAAAAGACTGGAGTCTTTGGGCTGTCCATGTGCCAGCTGGGCCCGGTACCTCAGTGGAGTTGCAACACCTTCTGTCCAGTTCATTGGACTCACTGATGAGAACTAACAAGGAGGTGAGGATTGACAACCACCATACCAAGGAAATGAGAGGGCCAAAAACCATAAGCAAGGGAGTCCCATCTATCAGCTGTATGAGATCAAAGTCTCCTCTCAATTAGAGGTGGAGTGGACATCACCATCCCAGAATGCCCTGGATTGGGGAATGAACTATGGACTAGAGTGGACTTACTGTTATTCTACTATAGGCATATTGGATTCTTTCTTTAGAAGAAATTGCAACATTGATGTGGAGGCAGTGACCACCGGAGGCTCTGGGAACAGAGAGAGGGAAAAACAGTTGTAATACAGGGGAGTTTTCAGGACTTGGGAATCATCCTGAATGACATTGTAATGACAGATATAGGCCATTTTATATCATCACATCACATGCAGAACTTCGTGGGAGAGAGTGTAGACTACAATGTGAACTATGGTCCATGCTCAGTGGCAAAGCCCCAGGATGCATTTATCAATTACAAAGAATGTGCCACACTAATGAAGGATGTTTATGTGGGAGGGTGTGGGAGGTGTGGGTAATGGGGTATATGGGAATCCCTATATTTTTTCTGTAACATTTATGTAATCTAAGTATCTTTTTAAAAGTCACAAAAAAATTATTGTTAAAAAACAAAAAAAGAAAAGATAGTGCCTGGAAGAAATCTTAGAGTACTAAAAACAAATTTTGGTTGGCATATTAGGATTAGGATTCTTTTTTCCTTTACTTTGCTTAGAAATTGATTTATGTGGTTACAGTATTTGTTTAGTAAAATATGAACATGTGAATGCCATTCTAATATTAATTTACTTGTTAGATTTGCACATATAAACTTATTTCTAGTCATACAATATATATGTAATTTATAATCATCCATATGGCATTGCATTGTCCAGGATTGTTTCATGATGTACAAAGAGATTTTTAAAAATTATACTCAAAATTGATCTGTGGAGAATCCCTTTGTTTTCTGTTTTCTAGAAAGTCATCATTTTCCCTAACCAATTTCTTATCCACAACAACATATTCCTCTCAAGCATTTTAATTGTCTTATTTTAATAACTTTTCAAGTGGATGATAAACTTTTGCTAGAAAGAAACTAATGGTGAGGGAAAAAAATAATATCAAGGATTTAATGCATTCTAAAAAAAAGTTCGTAAGTGGATGGGTGAATAAGTACATAGATGAAAATAAAATAAAACAAGAAAAAGAACAAAGCTTTTCATGTCTGCATCTAGGGTGTTGCCTTACAAAGGTTGCCAGTGTCTTCTCAGTCCTTACACTCAATATTCTTCTTCCAGCCCCAAAGGAGAGTTAAATCCAAAAATAACCCCTATAAGGAGTACAAAGACTTCTCTGGAAGAACATGGCATACACAGCTAAGTAGTGGCGGGTATTGATAATTGTCTTAAACAGGTTCTGGGAGCATGCCTGAGAATGGATTCTAAGGGTGCTGACTAAAGGAGGAGGTACTGTGAAGTAACATCAACAGAAGTTTATAATCAATATGGTTGAGATGGGGACCATCTTTACATAATATAAGAAAAAAGCTTTCCTCCAAAAGTGCAGAGATATAAGAATGTTGGAGTAAATCAATTATATGCAACTGCTCAACCACCACATAAATCTGTGATTTTCAAATCTTTTGTATTCAGCACCCCTTTATACTCTCAGATCTTACTGAGGACCCTGAAGGGATTTTCTTTATCTAAGCTAAATCTAATGATATTTCACATATAAGATATTAAAAGTTATAAATTTTTCATTATTTATTTTTAATGCATTAGCAATAACAATAATAACTCCATTACATATTAACATAAATAATAACTGTTATAAAAATAACTACACTTTCCATAAAATATGTATTAAGTAGAGTGACAGTGTTTTACATTTTTGAAATTTTTTAAATGCCCAAGTCAGCTGGATTCTCACATATCCAATTTGTTAAAATACGTTCATTTATTTATTTTAAAAAAACTTAAATTATGTGTTAAATAAAAAATATAGAGAATTCCCATATGCTCCACTTCCTCCCCCTCCCACACTTTCCCACATTAACAACATCCTTCATTAGTGTGGCACATTAGTTCCAGCTGATGAACACATTGCCACTAACCATGGATTATACTTTACATTAGAGTTTACATTCTGTCCGCACAATTTTGTAAGTTATGACAAATATATAATTACCTGTATCCATCATTGAAATGTCATGCAGGACAATTACAATGTCCTGAAAATGCCCCAGTATTACACCTATTTTTCCCTCTCCCTCCCCTCGAAAGCTCCTGTGCCTACTCAACATCAATGATAAAAGTTCTTCCATTGCTAGAATAACAATAAGTCTACAGTTGAATAACAGTAAGTCTACTTTGGTCCATTGTTCATTCCCCATCCTGGGAACAGTGATTCTCACTCTGCCTCTAATTGAGTGGGGGCTTAGATCCCATGGGGAAGATGGATGGAAGTCTCTTGCTTGTAGTTCGGACTCTCTCTGTTTCTTGGGATAGGCATTGTCCAACACCATCACCTTGTTAGTTTTCCTGGATGAGTCAAATGTACTTGAGAGTGGGTGTTGCAACACTGTTGAGATTCAGGACCCAACTAGGACATGGACAGACCAAATATTTAAGTGTTTTTGGCATACACCTATCAAGTATAATACTAACAACAGGTTTAAATAGAAGGAAAACCACAAATGAGCCCAACTCTGTCTCACTGGGGAGCCATAAGTTCCAAGGCAAGGCGCACTGCCAGAGTGCCAAACTCTTGAGCTGTCTGTCCTACCTATAGTGCTTGGATGTCTCTAAAGCCCTGAAGAGCCTAGTTTTTTGAGGCAATATTTACTCTGGCAGTCAATGAGATCCTGCTGAGACATGCATAAGCATAACCTCTGAAATGGCCTCCAGACTCACTTTGAAACTCTTAGCCATAATAACTCATTTGTCCTTACCCTTTCCCCCTTTTTGTCAAGGTCTTTTTCAAGGTGCATAGCTAGTTTGCACTTGCTAATAATCCCTCAGTGTCAGGGAGGCTTACCCCTGGTAATCATGTCTCATGCCATTGGGAAGGTAGTGTTTTTCTATGCTGAGTTGGGCTTAGAGAAAGGCTACATTTCAGCTACAAGGAGGCCCTCAGGAGGCAACTCTTAGGCAATATATAATAGGATGCTAAGTTTCCATTTCAAAACAAAAGGTTCATAAATACAATCATCAATATCAAGGGCCTGGCACAATGGTCCTTCCTCCTTCACTAGGCTCTGACCTTGTACTCAGGGGATTCTTGCTGTCTCATTAGAGAATATA
>JAQZBX010072452.1:0-15070 GCA_029593785.1 Cabassous unicinctus | reverse complement strand
AAAAAAAAAATGAGTAAATGAAATGTGCTCAAAATTTGTTAAACACACTGAAAATTTTTCAAATAATTCATTTGTATACATAAAAAACTGTAAAATATGTTTAAAATGTTTTAAAAGTAAGCATCATTAAAAATGATATAGTCATAATATACAGGAACATCAATAATGATACTATTCATAGTCACAAGTTCTATGAACTGTATAAATTCATCAAGCTGCCACAAATTCCTTTTAGAAATTATAAAAATAAGAAGTGATTGACAAATTTTTATAAATTCAACTTCACATCCCATGGAATATATGAGCTAGTCTGACATAATATTTTACAACAATTTTGCAAAAGAGAAAAATAAAATGACTCATACCTTTCCAGAGATTTTCATATAGGCTCTCAATGGTTGAAAGCAAATTCTTTTCCATGACTAGTCCAAATACAGCCAACCAGTGTTTTTTAAAGCACTGTAATAAATGTATTAGAGTCCATGGAGGTTTCAAGTACAGCATCTAAAGAGTTTTTAGGAAAAAATAGCATCAATGAATTTATTTATTATTCCTATCATTAAAAATACTTATTTAGGAATTCCTATATATATATTTCTCAGCAAAATAGAGTTGGTTGAATTCTTTTTAAATTAGAAGATATTTTATTAAAGCCAATCATAATCTTAAAATGCTAATTGTATTAAAATTGATTTTTAAGGGAGCGGATATGGATCAGGCAGTTGGGTGCCTGCCTCCCACATAGGAGGTTCCGGGTTCAGCTTCCAGTGCCTCCTAAAGAAGAAACAAACAGACAACGAGCAAAAAAACGATGAGCAGACAACAAGAAAATAGATGATGGAGCCATCTCGGGTAGGGGGGCGGATAAATGTCAATCTTAGGCACAACCAAATTATTTTTTAAAAATTGATTTTTAAATGTCATATCAGTAATTATCCTTATAGTTTTAGAAACTACACGTGCAAAATGAAAGCATAGTCTTAATCAGCAAAGGTCCTTCAATCTACTTTTCAATACTGCCTGTATCTATGAGGAAATCAATCTAACTAATAAAACTGGAGAAAAAAAGATATAAAAAGTTGTCAAATACATTTGGCACTTGCCACACTCTTGCAAAAACATATTTATAAAGAAGATTGGTCATTTAACTCTACATGATGTCAGCACTTCCTTTTTCTGAATCATTCATATGAGATGACATTCCTTGACAATATGCTGAAATATATGACTTAAGTCAACCCTCCTAGTATCTTCTGACCATTCTTCATCATTTTAGCTCAACACTTGATAAGAAATCAAGTAGCAAACATACCACCAAAATATTGAAAACTATTAGGTTCCCACTGAATATCTGGAATAAATATAAGCTACAAGTGATGGAGAATAATATTTCTCCACGCTATGAATGTGAATAGCAAACAAACACTAAACTGAATTAAAAAATGCCTCTAATACCAAATGTGGTGTTTTACTGATTGCAGAAAAGATGTGAATCAAAAGAAAATTTAAAATATCTTGTTAATATGATCAAATTTATACTCTGATTCTCAGACTTACATGCCATACGCCAAAATATACACTTTTATTTCTGAATATATTTTACTAGAATTTCTCCTCTTAGATATTTTGACGCAAATCAAACTAAATATGAGAGAAGTTTTTCTGAATTCAATTCACAGTATCCCTGCCAGAAGAAATTCTCTATAATATTCTTCTTCATTTTCTAATTTAAATTAAGTTACCAAGACATGATGGCTCTTTTAACATATCCCAATCCCATCTCACCTAACAGCAACTCCATCCTTCTAGCTGCTCAGTCCAAAAACCCCTGACATTATCCTTTACTCTTCTCTTTTTCTCACATCCCACATCTCAGCAAAATATGGCAGCCTTGTCTTCAAAATATGTCTAGAATCTGATTACTTCTTACCACTACTAACCTGACTTCTAGCAACCATCTCTCAAATGGCTTATTGCACTAGTCTTCTAAACCAGGGGTCAGCAATCTTTTTCTATAAATGGCCAGATATAAATATTTCAGGTTTTAAGAGTAATTTGATCTCTACTGCAACTATTCTACTCTGCCATTGTAGCACAAAAGCAGCCACAGACAATACAAATGAATGTGGCTGTTTTCCAATAAAGCTTTATTTACAAAAACAGAGGATGGCCTGGATTTGGCCCATAACTATGATTTTCCCACCTGTCTAGTTTTTCAGCTTCATTCTTTGCTCTTCTACAGACTATTTTCCACACAGGAGCTAGAATGATCCTTTTAAAAGGAAGATCAGATTATGTGACTCCCACTGGCTTTCCATTTCAAAAGCCAGAGTAAAAGTCAAAATCTTTGCAATGCCCTGCAAGATTTTACACAATCTAGCCCCTCCTAACTTTTCTGATGGCAATATTTTAACTTGCTTCTCCTTACTCATTCCAATGACACTGGACCCACAAGTTACCTTCTCAGTAAGCCTGCCCTGATGACCATCTACGTCAACATTTCCTTTCATTTCCTTTCCTACCTTATTTTTATCCAGAGCACTTACCATATGACACATGTTATATTCTATCTATTTGTTTATTGTATTTATCCCCTGGTTCCTTAATATATAAGCTCAAGGGGACAGTGTGTCTGACACACAACAGATGTGTAATAAATATTTGTTGAATGAAAAAATGAATAATATATATCCTAACCTTTAAGAAATGTTTATCATTTAATTTTAAAAAGTTATTTCAATAAAAAATTTAATGTGCTATAGGTTATTACAATGAGGCTTATGGCATTTTATACAAGTAATATTTCTTTAAAAAATATTCAGCAATAAAAAAGAAATTTTCAACTAATAGAATTAAAATAATCACCTCCATCCAGAGATTTCCAAAAGCAATCTTCATTTCTGTTTCTAATATTGAAGATAAGGCTGTTCCAAGAGATTTTTCAAGATCAGATATGATGCCTTCAAGTAGAATCTTTAGTCCAGAATTTGTAGATTCTTTTTCATAACTCTCTTTCAAGGGTGTTGCTTCTTAAAGAAATAGTTACAGGCTTTATTTAGAGCATTAATAATAAATGTTTTATATCTATAAATAGCATTTGGGCATAAATAGTAAACATTTTATGCATATAATTAATATTGAGTTATGCAGAAAACAAACCAAAACTTTATTTGTAAGAAGCACGTATCTCTATAATAGTTGTTTTGGATATGACAAATATAATACTTGGGCTTTATCTTTTTCATCTTAACAGAAATTTAAGAAATGTGTGGAATATTTTAACTACAACTTTAATTTTTATTATTTTTAAAAAGGAGAAAAATTACAAGAATGCCTTGGATCTATTTATAACAGAAAGTGAAAAACTGGATCAAAATGGATTGTCTTCCAAAAATAGTATATCCTTCTCATTTTGATACCTGAAAAACAACTTAATTTCTTTATAGTAAAATTCAAAATATTAAATGATTTATCTCTACAAAGACAAATATAATTTGAGAATTTAAAACAGTTTCAAATGGGCAAACTGAAAGCATGTTACCTCTGGAAAATCAAACTAGAATATTCTGTTACTTCTTCTAAATATGATAGAAGAAGTAACAGAATATTCTAACAGAATATTCTAACCTAACAAAAGATAGGTTATTACCTAAAAGGGCAAATATATTGTTTTATATATCTTTAAAAACAATATATAAAAATAGTACATGCAATATTAGAGACTTCAGTAAGTATTTTCCCCACAGAGGGAAAAGGTAAGATGTGTTTCTAAATTATTTCAGATTTAATATAACATTCTATCAAATATTAAGCTACAGAACAGATTATCCCAGCAATAAAGAGATAAAATAATGGTATTGTCTTTACCTTCCTTAATTATTAGTTTAAAATAAAAATTTTGAAAACAATTACTATAGTCCTATAAGTTTCTCTAGTGCTGAGTTTTTACTTTATTAATAGAAAGTTATGAATATGAAGCTAATTTTAAAAAGAAACTAAAAAATCTCTCCACCTCAAATGAATATTTCCTGTAGCTATTATTAATTTGGAAAGTTGCAATACAGCATGCACAAAGGGATTATAAATATGTTAAAATATATGTGAGTGTATGGACAGAAATTCAAATTAATTTGAGAAAGTATATAGAGAAGGCAATAATGTTAATTATGGGGTTTTTTGGGTTATCACAATTTTCATTTATTTCTCCTATTTACATGCCTGTCAATATTCCAAACTTGATATTTAAATACACAAGATGAAAATTTACTAATTCCACATATCAATAATCTTAGTTCATAAAGTAAGATATATTTCCAATTATTCATAGTGAGAATACTACCTGCTTTCAATTGTTGCTTAGAAATACAAGGCTGATGGCACACATCTGTGTTCTGAGATAAGTTTAATAACTCTGTACTCAATTCTTCTTTACTGAGTGACTTCACACCACATATTAGGCCTTTGTTTCTTAAATTTCTATCATCCCTAAGGTTGGGGTGAGGAGGAAAAAATATTTCATTTTTATAAGATAAGCCACAGGCAACAAAATACATGGGGTCTAATTAGAGGCTGGTGATTTTCAACAAATATATTCACAAAGGATAATGATTTCTAAAAACAGAGAAGGTAAAGAAATTAGCATACAGTAGAGACATATCATATGAGTTTTTGGTATTAATAGCATTTACTGAGTGCTTACCTTGTCTAGGCACTGTTCTAAGCACTTTATTACTCCACATAATCCTCCAAAAAATCTCTGAGGTAGGAGTGGTACTAATTGTATGCCCATTTTACAATTAGGGAAACTGAGGTATAAAGAGGTTAAGTAACTTGTCCAAAGTTATGCCTGTTAAGTGGGAGTTGGATTTGAACACAGGAATATGATCAAAGAGAGATAAACATAAATAGAGAGCTACAGTAAGAGAAATAACAATTTACACAGGGCAGGATATCACCAGTTTTCCTCAGTGTGAGTATAAAACACATAATGTGAATATGCTGTGCACTGAAAGAAGCCAGTGTGATTAGAGCATATGAAACCACAGACAAGAAAAAAGGCATTAATAAATGGAAGGACATTTAAGGACTTCAATGGGGAAGTGACAATCACGTTTGTATTTAGTAAATTATTGTTCTGGAATTCAGCAGGTTTCTACCTTCTGTTAATGGCAGAGTAGCTTGGTTAGACTAACTCACCCCATATATGACAATTAGAAAATCTGGACAAAAAGGAAATAATTAGTATGTGAAGGAACTAGGGAGCAACAAAATGTAGGCAGAAACTGGAGGAAATCTACTCTCAAGACACAGAAACTGCACTGTTATGAACTATAAGACGATATCTTTTTGCCTGAGGGCACTCCTCAATTCATCAACAGCTTAGGACAACAGAAAGTCACAATTCTGGTGGTTTGAGATGTCAGAAGACAATGTTCTGGGTTGGCTGGAACAGCTAGACGGTTAAGGGGGAAACTGAAGAAAAGAGGAAATCACAGAAAAGGTAAGTCCCAAATATACGCATATAAATTCTGTCCAGAAAAAAACAAGAAAAAAACACCACACTCCCAAGAGAAAAAGCAATGAACATAACCAGACTCAGATATGATACAAATGTTGAAGCTGACAGGGAATTTAAAATTTTGATTAACATGATAAAGGCTCTTTGAAAGATGGATAACATGCAAAATCAGACGGATAGTTTCAGCAGAGAGATGAAAACCATAAGAAACAATTAAATGGAAGTGCTGGGAAGGGAAGGGAACAGAAAAGGGAAAAGAAAAGACAAGACAGTAACAGGGATGAAGAATGTCTTTGACAGGCTCCTCAGTAGACTTGACGTGGCAGGGAAAAAAACAATAAACATGAAGACCAAATGACCAAAAGTGAAACAAAAAGAGAATAAATGGTTAAAATGAAAACAAAACAAGCATCCGAGAGCTGTGGGATGATATTCAACAGTCTTATACATGAATGTATTATTTAGCAGCTTAATAAAAGAAACATTTATTCTCTCATACAGTTCCTAAGAGCAAGAAATCTGGGAGCAGCCTAAATGGGTGGTTCTGGCTCGGCGTCTCTCAATGAGGTTGGAATCAAGCTGTTGGCTAAGGTCGCAGCCATCTCAAGGCTTACTTGGGGCTCACTCATATGGTTGCTGCCAGGCCTTTCCCTTACTGCTCCTAGGCTGAGGCTTCAATTTCTTACCATGTTAGCCTCTCCATTGGGCTGCTCACAACATGGCAGCTTGTTTACAGAGCAACTGATACAAGAGAAAGGATGAAGCACTGGGAGTGACCAAAAAGGAATCTGTGGTCTTTTATAACCTAATCTCAGAAGTGACATACCATCATGTCTTTTTAATTTTTTTTTTTTTTTGGTTAACAGTTTAGTAAATACACTACATTTGTACCTTATTCTGTAGTTTTTAAAATCATTCACACATGGGCTTATTAAAAGCATATTTTATAGAAAACCATCTGTGATACTAAAATGAAAATAAGAATGCACATATTGCACACATATTAGACAACTGCTGAAATGTTAGGAACTATTTTAATTTAATCTGTACAGATACTTAATGAAGGTTATGATTTTTTTTTTCCTATCATGAATTATTAGGTGGCTTGTTTCTCTTAAACCTGACATCAGACTATAACTTCAAAAGTGCTCACATTGAGCTGCAGGTGCAAAAATGTCCATTCAACAAAATGTTTACTCTAACAGCATTTAAGAAACAAGACAAAATAAGGTATCATATTCCTTTTACACAAATATTCTAAATCTATTCTCTATGCATTTTTCCTCCCTTTCAAAGAATTAGTTATGCAAACTAATGATGAGGCAAAGAATCAATTCCTTTCGAAAACAAACTGGTACCTATTTACAAAACATGGAAAGGGAGAATTTTAAGTAAGTATTACTGCAGAACTGGTTAAAAATGAGTACAGCTGAGTGGCAGATTATATCTTTACTTCTGCAAATCTAGGTCCTTCCCCTTCCTTTCTGGAAGAAATATATTTTCAGGATATGGATTATAAAATGGCATACAATGCAAAGAAACAAGAAGTTTGCAAATTCTTCATATTTCTAGCTCTTGAGACAAATATTTTTAAAAGTTGAGGTTACCTCTAGCAGTGAAACCAGAGCCAGCTACGGCTATTAAGATACAGAATGTACAGTAATTGAATATATGATCATTTTAGCACATTCTTTGTTCTCCTCTTCTGGAAGCTGTAGATGTCTATTTAGTTTATCTGTCATCTTAATGAAGCTGCATCTACAGCAGTCGTGTCATCCTAATTTCCTTCAATTGATGTATCTACATTTGCAATGTCATACCTGACATTGTCATTATGAGGATTACGAGTGGCGGCAGCAGACCCACCACACAACACAGGTATGGTATCATTTCTGACCAGTTGTCCATTTTAGCGAACAGCATTTTCACTCATAGAGCACTCTCTTTTTAGCCTGCCAACTGTATGGGTTTCTTTATTTTGAGGAATTGGAGGAGGTCTTTCTAAATCAGGGGCTCTTAACATTTTTTGTTCCACAGACCCCTTTGCCAGTCAGGTGAAAACCAAAGACCCTTTACTAAGTCCACACTATGCTGTATATTATTTAATAAATATATCACACCTGCACCAACACGTCCCCATAAGAATAATATTTTTTTGAACTTCATTTCAAGCTCACAGGCCCCTTGTTAAGAACCCCTGCTCTAAATCCAGAAAATCTAGTACTCTTTCACTTAGCATAATGAGGTGGTGTTTTAGTGTCTGAGGTTTAAAGGGAGTTGACTGAATAAGGTCAAGATCTGCTGGTCTTGAAAATGAAGCACCTTCATTATTTCCTGCTACGCCAATCCTCTCTGAAACCTGCATTATTACACTAGCTTTTGGAATTCCTTCTTGGAATCCTTGTTCCATGTCAGCATTTGGTGGTGCTACCTTTAATTTTTCTGGGACCCTCATTCAATGATTAACACCTTCAGGGTATTCCATTTCATACTGAATTTGACAAATTTCTGCCATCTCAGAAACAGTGGGGGAATGAAATGCTGCCCCACTCACCAAATGTGTATCAACTACTGCTTGCTATCTGGCATTACCTGCTTCTGTGCTTCATGTTAAATCTTTTAACCTGCGTCAAGGTGTATGTGATGGATTTAGAGCTACATTTGTCCCCCTGGGCCTGCTGGAGGATCCCTGGTGAGGGCCACCACCCTCTGGTTCCCAGAGTGCTCTCAAGGCTGTTGACCAAGCACACAAAGGTTCCCAGGCAAAGCACTGGCTGGAGCAGCCCGCAGTGGGCTGGGAGAGACATACCATCATTTCTGATGCATGCTACTGTATGCACAGGCAACCAATCCTGGTACATCGTAGGAGGGGACTACACAAGGCCATGAATACCAGGAGGCAGAAATCACTGGGGACCATTTTGAAGGCTGACTACTACAATGCAATTCTGTAATCCCAGAAGAAAAGAGAGTAAATGAGGCAAATAAATAGATAGATAAATAACGGCTGAGACTTTTCCAAAATTAGAGACAAAAACAAATCTATAGATCTAAGATGCACAAAGAACACCAACCAGGCTAATCACCCTCATTCCTCCACCTACACACACCTACACACACACACACAAAAAAAAACCCTAGGCCTATCATATCAAAGTGATAAAAACAAAAGACAAAGAAAATCTTGACCAGAGGGGAAAAAAGACATACATACAAAGGAACAAAGATTTTACAACAGACTTGTCATCAGAAAATATGCAAGAAAAAAAAAAAAATGGAAGTTTCCTATTAATTGTATTTGGTTATTATATGGGTTTCATCTTCAAGGAAGGTTTAGCTCACAGAAGGGTTAAAATAGGGGCTGCAGAGGATCATTGGTGGGGGGTGCCTGGGATGGGGGTTTCATGGGAGGAAGTTCACCTGAATATACACGAAAGATATATAAAATTGTTCAAATGATCAAGGGATGGGGCATGGTCACGGTGGGTAGACAATCACTCAATAAATGAGGGAATCTGAATTCCCAGCCTGGTGAGCTCTGCCACATTCTCCAAGGGAGCAGCAACAGTCTGCAGTGTCTGGCAAAAGAGGATGGCCCACTGATGGGTTCTTGTTATTGATGACTAGCCTTATGAGTCTTTGCTCTTGTAATTGAAACTTAGCCTACTGTTGTGGGTTGCCTAAGGGTTGCCACCTGAGAGCCTCCTTGTTGCTCAAATGTGGCCTCTCTCTAAGCCAAATTCAGCATATGAACACATTCATTACCTTCCCCCCAATGTGGGACATGACTCCCGGGGATGAGCCTCCCTGGCAATGAGGGATTAATACCAAGTGCCGACTGGAAAAAGACCTTGAATAAAAGGGGGGAAAGGCAAAGACAAATGAGTTCATGTGGCTAAGAGACTTCAGAGAGTCGGGAGGTCATCCCAGAGGTAACACTTATGCACACCTCAGTAGGATCTCATAGAACACCAAAGTGGATATCACCCCACACAGAGGGGCTCCTGAGGGCTCTGGAGACACCCAGGTCCTATATAAGGGAGGATAGCCCCAGAGATTGACACCTTATCAGTGGGCTCTACTTTGGAATCTGTGCTCCTGAGAGTGACAGAGTTGGACTCAAATAAGTCCTCCCTGCACATGGTCCATCAGTCCCTTCTATTTAAACCTATATGTGAGGCTGGAGTTTGTAGGTGTACTTCCAGAGACTGGAGCCTCTGGCCTACCTATGTGCCAGCTGTGCCTGGAATCTTGGTGGAGCTGCAACTCCTACTCTACAGCTCTATGGACTCACCCAAGTCACCTGGTGAGGAGACGATGATGGACAACGGCCATCCCAGGGAATGGAGAGAGCCTGCACCTGCAGGCAGGATAATCCCATCCACCGTATCCATGGGATATAAGCCCACTCTCACTTGGAGGTGGAGTGGCCATCACCATCCCAGTCCCCTCAGGATTAGGGGAAGAGCTATGGACTAGAGTGGACTTAATGGTATTCTGTTGTAGACATATTGTGATTCAAGCAATGGAAGAAATTATAACAGTGAGGTGGAGCCAGTGGTCACTAGAAGCTTTCGGGGCAGGGAGGGGAAGGGCAGTAGTAATACAGGGGCTTTTTCAGGACTTGGGGGTTGTCCTGAATGACGTTGCGGCGACAGATATAGGCCATTTTACATCAGCATATACCATGCAGAACTGTGTGGGAGAGAGTGTGTGGTCTACGATGTGAACTGTGGTCTATGCTTAGTGGCAAAGCCCCAGGATGTGTATATCCATTGCAGGTGATTTGCCACACTAATGAAAGATGTTTATGTGAGATGTTATGGGAGGTGTGGGAGGTAGGGAACATGGGAATCCCTGTAATTTCTGTGTAAAATTTAGGTAATCTAAGCACCTTTTAAAAAACATATATTTATATGTAAAATAACATTTATGTAAGCAAATGCACATATATGCATATATATTTATATATCATTTTACAAATATTGGTTTGTATTGTGAAAAATTTGATTTTTACCCACAATAAAAAAATTTTTTTTAAATGGAGTGATATCTTTAAGTACTGGAAGAAAATAAAAGTCAACCCAGAATTTTATATCCAGCAAAAACATCTTTCTAAAGTAAATGAGAGAATACATGATTTGAACAATACTCTAAGCCAACTAGACCTAACAGACATATATAGAACACTTCACACAACAAGAACAGAATACACTTCTCAAGTGCACATGGATCATTCTCCAGAATAGACCATATCTTAGGTCACAAAACAAGTCTCAATAAATTAAAAAAATATTGGAGATCATACAATATATTTTCTCTGACCACAACAGAATGAGGTGAAAAATCAATAACAGATGAAGAAATGGAAAATTCACAAATATGTGGAAATTAAACAGCATACTCTTAACCAATAGGTTAAAGAGGAAATCACAAGGGAAATTAGGAATTATCTTGAGGTGAATGAAAATGAAAATAGAACGTACCAAACCTTATGGGATATAGCACAGGTACTGGAGAGAAGGAAATTTATAGCTCTAAATGCCTGCATTAAAGAAGAAGACTTCAAATTAGAAACCTAACCTCAACACTGGAAGAACTAGAAAAAGAAGAGTAAACTAAACCTAAAGTGAGCAGAAGGAAGGAAATAACAAATATTAGATCAGAGATAAATGAAACAGAGAACAAAACAAACAAACAAACAGGAAAAAAAAAACAATAGAGAGAATCAACAAAATCAAAAGTTGGTTCTTTGAAAAAATCAATAAAATTGACAAACCTTTAGCTAGACTGAAAAGGAAAAAAAAGGGAAAGGGTACACATCAGAAATGAAAAAAGGAACCTAATCACTGAACCCGCTGAAATAAAAAGGACTATAAGAGGATACTATGAACAACTATATGGCAATAAATTAGATAAGATAACCTAGATGAAATGGACAAATTCTTAGAAACACACAAACTACCTACACTGACTTAAGAAGAAACAGAAGATCTTAACAAGCCAATTACTAGTAAAGAGACTGAATCAGTAATCAAAAACCTCCCAACAAAGAAAATCCCAGGAGCAGATGACTTCACAGGGAATTTTAGCAAACATTCCAAAAAGACTTAACACCAACCCTGTTCAATTCTTCCAAAAAACTGAACAGAAGGGAACACTCCCTAATTAGGCCAACCAAAGCCAGATAAAAATACTATAAGAAAAGAAAATAACAGACCAATATCTCTTATGAACATAGATGCAAAAATCCTCAGCAAAATATTAGCAAACAGAATCCAACAGCACATTAAAAGAATTATACACCATGGCCAAGTTTGATTTATCCCTGGTATGCAAGGGTGGTTCAACATAAGAAAATCAATTAATGTAATACACCACATTAGCAGAATAAAGGGAAAAACCACATGAGCATCTCAATTGAGGCAGAAAAGGCATTTGACCAAATCCATCCAGCACTACTTCTCGATAAAAACACAATAGGAATAGAAGGAAACTTCTTCAACATGATAAAAGGCATATATCAAAAACCCCACAGCTAACATTGTACTTAATAGTGAAAGACTGAAAGCTTTCCCTCTAAGATCAGGACCAAGACAAGGATGCCCCAATAAAGATACATATTGTAAACACTAGGGCAACCATAAAAAAGTTGTTTTGTTTTGTTTTTTTAAGGTATAAGTCAGTAATGGAGATAAAATGGTATAAAAAAAATACACAATTAACCCAAGAGAAGAAAGGAAAAGGAGAAAAAAGAATAGATGCAGAAAAATAAAGACAAAACCAAAACAAAAGAGATTTAAAAAAAAAGAGAAAAAACAAAAAAAAGAAAAGATGGAACAAAAAGAAAACAATTAGCAAAATGGTATAATTTAATCTAACCAATTAAATAGTCTAAATTTATCAATTAAAATACAGAGATTGTAATCTGGATGAAAAGAACTATATGTTATCCACAAGAAAGGTACTTTAAGTATAAAGACATAAATAGGTTAATAGCAAAAGGACAGACAAAGAAATACCATACAAATACTTAAAAAGAAAGCTGGAGTAGCTATATTAATACTAAACAAAAGGGACTTCAGAACCATAGAAAAAAAGACAATATATAATTATAAAAGGAAGACAATCCTAAACAATCCTAAATGTGTATGCATCTTACCACAGAACTTCAAAATACATGAAGCAAAATGACTAGAACTATAAGGAAAAAAAAGACAAATCCAAAATTATAGTTAAGAGATTTCCAACACTCCTTTCTCAGTAATCATAAAATCAATAGACAGAAAATCAGTAAGGATATAGGAGACCTGAACAACACTATCCAACATCTTGATCTAATTGAAATCTATAGAATACTCCATATACATCAGCAGAATACACATTATTTTCAAGTACACATGAAATATTCCACTCACCAAGAGAGACCATATTCTTGGCCACAAAATAAACTTCAAAAAAGTTAAAAGAACAGAAATGTATAATCTCGAGCCATAACAGAATTAAACTCCAAATCAATACAGAAATCTTGAAAATTTGCAAACATTTAGAATTAAGCAACAAACATCTAAATAGTCATGGATCACAGAGAAAGCTCACGAGGGAAATTATAAACTATATTAAATTGGATGAAAATAATAACTCAACATATCAAAATTTGTGGGATGCAAGAAAAGCAGTGTTTAAAGGGAAATTTATAGCAGTCTCAAATCAATTCTAAGCTTCCACTTTAAGAAATTAGAAAAAGAGCACAAAGTGTACAGGAGTACTTTCTGGGATAAATATGTAGTACATATGGAGAGGGATGTGGGTTACATAGGTATTTCCATTTATCAACACTGTATGGTTAAAATTAAATGTGAATTTCAATACATATACATTTTCCCTCAAAATATAAAGAATAGTATCAAAATAATCAAATTAGGGAAATGGGGAGTGAATAGAGGTAAAGAAGACAGAAGAATGGCAGAATCTTGATTGTTGTAGCTGGTACTTAGGGATTAACTTCTGTTCACTTTGATTACTGTTGAAATTCTCCAAATAAAATATTTTTTAAAAATTGAAAATAAAAATAATACCACTCTAGCTTTTTGAAGAATAAATGAAGGAGAGCAAGTGTAGAAACTGAAAGCATAATTAGTCTTAGGGTAGAAGTTGAGGGAACGATAACATGGCTTAACAGAGGACAGTGGTAGACAAGATGAAAAAAAGAAAGCCATACAACCATGTTTTGGATACAGAATTAAAAGGACTTGCTGGGAAGCAGATGTGGTTCAAGTGGCTGGGCATCTGTCTAGCATATGGAAGGACCCAAGTTCAATCCCTGGGACCTCCTGGTAAAATAAAATAAAAATAAATAAATAAAAGGACTTGCTAATTGGCTGACTATAGATTATGAGGGAAAGAGGTATGAAAAATGACTTTAAAAATGGCTTTAACAAATGGGTATAAGATGGCACTTTTTATTCAGTGGAGAACAATTTAAAAGGGAAGTTCAAGAGTTCACTTTTAGAGATAATGGTTTCCGATGTCTATGAGACATTCAAGTAGAAATGTCAATAAGTAGTTAAATCTACTAATCTGGAGCTCAGAAGAGAGTTATGGACTGAAGATATAAACTGGGGGTTGTTGGTCCACACTTAGGGTTGTATTGTATGTAAACCCTTAGAATGAAATATAGAATGTAGTGTTAGAAAATTTTTTCCTATTATTACAATTATCAATTAATATTAACTATCTTCACCTTCATTGTTCTGGTTTGAGTCTTTTGTGTACCCTAGAAAATTATGTTCTTACTCCTTCCTGTGCATGCGAATCTATTGTATATGGGACCTTTTAGATTCAGTCAAGGGACTTTTTGATTAGATCACTTTTCATTAGATTGCTTCAGTTAAGGGTCTTTGATTAGATTGTGGGACCCAGGGTGAGTCCTAATCCTTTTACTGGAGTCTTACATAAACGGAACACAGACAAAGAAAGCTGCAATTTTACCCTGCCACGTGAGAGAGGGCTCCAGGATCACCTACAGCGGCTGAAAGACAGAGAAACCTCAAGAGGCTGAGAGAAGCCAGAGGCTGGAATTAGTGGAGCAGCCTGGAGCTGAAGCAATGAGGCCCTCAAGAGACTAGGTCCACAGAGGAGCTTGAAGCTGAAAGAGGCCCTGAGAAGAGGAGAGAGATAAGCAGGCCACCATTATGCCCAGCCCTGTGCTTGATCGCCCACAGCTGAGCTCTGAGAGAGAGCATCTTTAGATGATGTCCTCAGCTGCAATTCAGTGAGGCAGCATCTCTGATGATGCCTTGATTTGGAATACAAATCACAGCCTTGGAACTGAAAGCTTTTACCCTAATAAATTCCTATTATAAAAGCCAACCTGTGGGAAGCGGGTGTGGCTCAGTGGATAGAGCCCCTGTTTACCATATGGGAGGCCCGGGTTCGCGTCCCGAGGCCTCCTTGTGAGGGCACGCCGGCCTGAGCAGTGCGGTGGGCTGATGCAGCAACCTCACGGCAGGAAGCGGGTGTGGCGCAATGGATAGCGCACCTGTTTACCAT
>JAQZBX010072451.1:0-15070 GCA_029593785.1 Cabassous unicinctus | reverse complement strand
TTAAAATGTAACAATGGGTTAGTGCTGCAATTAGATATGCTAGTTAACCACAAGTCTGGTTTATCTAACCTTGGCATCAGAACAGGAATTTCTAAGCAGCAAGTTACTGTTCCTAAAAAATTAACGTCCTGTCGCCATGGAACTAAAAGAGCTTTATTGCGTCTACAACCTTGCATAACTTCAAAAAGAATGCTTATGTAAACTTTACATAACTAAAGAAGGAATGCTTACAAGCCTGCCCAAAGAATAGTATATAAAAACTGAGCTATCCTACAATAAAAAAAGATATACCTCGATTCTCACTCAACTTGGTGTGGGACTCATCATTACTCGCCGACGCCCTTAACCACCTTCAGTCTGCTCCCTCGTGTCTCGTCTGGACCGCGGCAACACCAGGCTGAGGGAAAAGGTGAATCTGCTGAGGAAGCCTGATTTACTTAACTGCCCTGGGATACAGAGGCTTGGCTTGAGAGAGTGTGGACTCAGCCAATGTAATAGTTCTGCACTGAGGACTATCAGAATTACGCCTCCCCTCAGGGAGTCAGTCAATAAGTTTCCACATGCCTATTTAGGGTCCCCTGAGTGGAGGGGGTGGTGTAGAAGAGGCTTGTAAACCATTTCAGTGAGGTGAACTCATTCATCAGGGTCCTATTTGAATTTCAAAAGGGAACTCAACCTGACCAGGAGAGGGGAGGGAGGATCTTCTCATTCAGCATGCTGAATCCTGCTGCTACAGGAAAATAATTCCTTCACAGGGGAAAGTGACTATATAGCTTTCTGAAGAGCTAGCTGACCCAATTAGTAAGTTAGCTCAGTGGAGTAATTTCTGTCTTGAATATAGGAGGTCCCAGATGATTCCTAGCTCCTCTAAGAGTAGTGATTCACTGGGATAACTAACAGTCAGCTGAAAATGTAGGACAGAGAAAACATAGACATTTCTGTTGTACTAACTTCTTTTGGGTCACTTATTCCTCTAAAAAAGTTATTTAGAAACAAAATCTAACTTAGTTTATTTGCTAAAATCGGCCTCAAAACCTGCAGAGAGAAGCCTGCAGGGTAATTGATTGATGAACACAGGCAGATTGAGAGCCTCCACAAGGACCCAAGAAGGAAGGCTGTTCTTCCTTTGCTTTGTTTGACTGCTTGCTTCTTTATTTGTTTGTTTCTTTCTTGCTTTTCTTTCATCGTTCCTCCCCCCACCCATTTTAGAAACGAGGTGCTGCTAGCTCATTTCTTCTTTGCTGTACTTCTTCCTTGATATCCTATTTTCTCTATATATTGATTTTGTCTACCAATTCTATCTTTTTTTCCTTCCATCTTTCTATCTTCTGCTTTCTGTTGTGTTGCTTCCATTTCACCTTTTTTCATTAGTCCTCAACTTTACTGGTTTTGATTTCTATCTTAGCTATTCTGTTTTTTTTTTTAAGTAACTTTTTCCTTCCAGCCATTTCTTTAATCTTTCTCTATCTCCTCATCATTCTGGCCTTTTAAATCTTTCTATATATTTTTCTCTATTTGGTTTCCCATTCCATTGTAGGAACTCCACTTTTTATTCCCTATTACTCTACACTGGTTACATGAGTTAAATATTCCTTTTGCTAAGTCTTTTATGGCCCCTCTTCTAACTTTTATTATTATCATTGATATCCTTTTCCTTTCTTACCTCTTTCAATTTCTCCGGCCCTAATCTTTTTCCTTCAAGGGAACAAAAAAAACAGCAAAAAAATAGAACAAGAAGAACAAAGAGTCAAAGAGAAAACTTAACACACACACAGACTATTAGCTAAGTAAAACTCTAGAGCAGAGAGAGAAGCTAATCAACTGAATAAACCCATCAAGATAAAATGATGACCAAGGGCAATAAAATATTACAAGCCATACTGAGAAACAGGAAGACATGGACCAGTCCAATGAACAAACTAAAAACCAGGAAGAGATGCAGAAGATTGAAAACCTGGTCAAAGCTTTCGAAACAAATATCATTGACCAACCTAATGAAGTGAAGGAAGAGATTAAGGATATTAAGAAGACACTGAGAGAACAGACTGAAGAAATTGTAAACATACATAAAAAGATAATAGAAATGATGGTGATGAATGGCCCAATCCAAAAAATGAAAAAGATGGAGAAATCACATAAAAGCAGATTTCAACAGGCAAAAGAAATAATTAGTAATGTGGAAAAGAGTACATCTGAAATCAAACAGATAGTAGAACAGATAGATAAAAAGATAGAAATAATCCATAAGGGACTTAGGGATTTAACTGACAAAACAAAATGCACAAACATGCATATTTTAGTATCCAAGAGGGAGAAGAGAATGGAAAGGGAATAGAAGGAGTGTCAAAGGAAATGATGGCTGAAGACTTTCCAACCCTATTGAGGGAGATGGATGTACATGTCCAGGAAACAGAACACTTCCCCAAACAGTATAAATTCCAAAAGGCCTACTCCAAGACATATACTTTTTAAACTGTCCAATGCTCAAGACAAAGAGAAAATACTCAAGGTAGCAAAAGAAAAGAGAACCATCACATGCAAGGGAAACTCAATAAGATTAAGTGCTGATTTCTCATCTGAAACCATGGAAGCAAGAAGAAATTAAGAGAGTATGCCAATAAGAAACCTGTACATCAAGAAATGCTAAAGGAAGTTCTCCAGGTTGAAAGGAAAAAGCAAGAGAGAGAGAGAGTTGGAGGAGAGTGTAAGAACAACTGAAAAGACAAAAAGAGATATAAAAACAACATATGACATACATAAACCCAAAGATAATATGGCTGATGTAAGAAATTCCTTAAGAGTAATAATATTGAATGTTACTGGATTAGACTCACCAGTCAAGAGACACAGATTGGCAGAATGGATAAGGAAATATGATCCATCTATATGCTGTCTACATGAAACCCACCTTAGACTTAGGGATTTAAGGAGGCTGAAAGTGAATGGCTGGAAAACAATCTAATAAGCAAGCAATAACCAAAAAAGGGAAGGAGTAGATATCCTAATATCAGCCAAAGTAGACTTTAAATGCAAAACTATTGTAAGGGAAAAAGATGGACACAATATATTAGTAAAAGGACTAAACTTTCAGGAAGAGAGAACAATCATAAACACTTATGCACCTAATCATGGTGCCTCAAAATACATGAGGTAAACTCTGGAAAAACTAAGTGGAGACATAAATGCCTCTACAATTTTAGTTGAGGAATTTAATTTACCATTATCACCATTAGACAGAACACTGAGACAGAGAATGAATAAAGAAACAAATACTCTGGGTAATACATTAGAGGACCTGAATCTAATAGGCATACACAGAACACTAAACCCAAATACAGCAGGATTGACATTCTTCTTGAGTGCACATGAATCATACTCCAAAATAGACCACATGCTAGGCCACAGAACAGCACTTAATGAATTCAGAAAGATTGAGATTAAACAAAGTAATTTCTCTGACCGCAATGGAAGGAAATTGGAAATCACAAAGGGCCAGAGAACAAGAATAGGTACAAAGATATGGAAATTAAACAACACACTCTTAGACAAAGAGTGGGTCAAGTAGGAAATCTCAAAAGAAATCAGTAACTACCTTGAAATGAATGAAAATGACAACACAACATATCAAAACCTATGGGATGAAACCACAGCTGTACTGAGAGGGAAATTCATAGCCATAAATGCATCTACTAAAAAAGAAGGAAGAGCTAAAATTGAAAACCTAACTGGAAACCTGGAGAAATTGGAAAAACAACAACAAATGAACTCTAAAGTAGGTAGAGAAGGAAAAACAAATATTACAGCAGAACTAAATGAAATAGAAAATAAGAAAGAACTAGAAAAAATAAAAGAAAAAACAAAAGCTGCTTCTTTGAGCAGATCAATAAAATCTTGAAAACCTTAACCAGACTAACAAAGAAAAAGAGAGAGCAGATGATAATACACAAAATAAGGAATGAGGAAGGGGTATCACTACTGAACCCACAGAAATAAAGAGTATCATAAGAGCATATTTAAAAAATTATATGGCAACAAGAATGATAATTTAGAGGAAATGGATAAATTCTTAGAATCTCACAAGCAGCCTTCATTGATGAAAGAAGAAATTGATGATCTCAACAGTCCAATAACAAGTAAAGAAATAGATTCAGTCATCAAGAACCTCCCAAATAAGAAGAGCCAGGGCCAGATGACTTCACAGGTGAATTCTATGAAACATTCTGAAAAGAGCTAACACCAATCCTGCTTAAGCTCTTCCAAAAAATAGAAGTAGAAAGGACATTACCTAACTTATTCTATGATGCCAACATTACCCTAATACCCAAGCTAAACAAAGATACCACAAGAAAGGAAAATTACAGACCAATTTCTCTAATGAACCTTGATGCTAAAATCCTCAACAAAATACTTGTTAATTGCATTCAACAACATATCCAAAGAATGATACACCATGGCCAACAGGGTTTCATCCCGGGTATGCAAGGATAGTTCAACATAAGAAAATCAGTCAATGTAATACACCACATAAACAGATTGAAAGTAAAAAATCACATGATCATCTCTATAGATGCAGAAAATGCATTCCACAAAATACAGCACACTTTCCTGATAAAGACACTGCAAGAGATAGGAATAGAAGGAAACTTTCTGAACATGTTAAAGGATCATATTTGAAAAGAAAACATGTTAAAGGATCATATTTGAAAGAGAAGAAATAACTGGGATCAGGGGACTCTCCATCAAAAGGGAGAAGAAGAGCCCGGCCACATAAAAACCATGGCTTTTATTTGGCTTTAGAACAAAGAAAATATGTGTGCACATGTGCAAAGGCAATAGCTACATGACAGTTTACATTTTACTAAAGTCAGCATGTTTTAAGGGTTAATGGCTCAGTTCTCTTCACATTCCTGCACGTAGCAGACTTTGTAATTCTTTAGTAGCAGATCTTGTAAAACTTTATCTAACATATACACATTACTCTCTCTAAAGCTCAGGATGTCTCTGCACCAGACTCCTCTCAGATATTATCTCAGTGTCTTGAGACTAGAGGTACCTGTCTCCTACATTCTAAGTCAGGCTGCTTTCTGTCAGTTGTCATGGCCTTTATTTGAACTCCATCACATGCCAAGAAACAAGAAGATATGGTCCAGTCAAAGGAAAAAATTAAGCCTAAAGATGACAGAAATGACTTGAATCCACTAATCATAGATGCTCAAACAAATTTCCTTAATAAATTCAATGAGATGCCTAAAGAGATTAGGATGTTAAGAAGACACTGGGTGAGCACACAGAAGAAATTGAAAGCATACATAAAAAATAACAGATCTTAGTGGAATGAAAGGCACAATAAATAAATGTAAAAATACACTGGAGGGGAGTGGATGTAGCTAAAATGATTGATCACATGCTTCCCAAATTGGAGGTCTTGGTGCCTCCTAAAAACAAAAGAAACAAGCATACAAAGAGACCAACTCAGGGGAGCCAATGCAGCTCAGTGGTAGAGTGCTGGATTCCAAATATGATGTCCCAGGTTCCATCCCTGGCCCTGATACCCCAAAAATATATAAACTGAAGGCATATAACTACAGATTTGAGGAGGCAGAAGAAAGGATCAGTGAGCTTGAAGACATGGCCTCCAAAAACAAACACACAAAAGACAGATAACGGAAGAATGAAAAGATTGAACAAGGTCTCAGCAAAATAAATGATGACAAGGAACATGCAAACATACATGTTATGGGTGTCCCAGAAGGAAAAGAGAAGGAAAAAGAGGCAGAAGGAATGTCTGAAGCAATAACGGTAGAAAATTTCCTAACCTTTTTGAAAGACATAGGTATCTGTGTCCAGGAAGAACAATGTGCTCCCATCTGAATAAATCTGAATATACCTAATCAGAGAGAGATAATAATCAGAATGTCAAAAGCAAAAGACAAAGAGAGAATTCCATGAAGAGCAAGAGAAAAGCAATGCATCTATACAAGGGATGCCCAGTAAGATTAAGTGCAGATTTCTCATCAGAAACCATGGAGGTAAGAAGGCAGTGGTATGATATATTTAAAACACTGCAAGAGAAAAACTTCCAGCCAAGAATCTTATATCCAAGATTGACATTCAAAAATGAGGTCAAGTTTAGAATATCCACAAATAAACAGAAACTGAGAGAGTTTGTTAAAAAGAGAACAGTTTTACAAGAAAAATGAAAGGGAGTACTACAGCCTGAAAAGAAAACACAGGAGAGAGGGGCATGGAAGAGAGTCTAGAAATGAAGATTATATCAGTAAATGTAACTAAAGTTGTAAAAAGAGGGTAAAAATAAGATATGACAGATAAAAGCCAAAGGTCAAAATGGATAAATTAACAACTGCCTTACAGTAATAGCATTGAAAGTTAATGTATTAAACTCCCCAATCAAATGACAGACTTGTGGAATGGAGGAAAAAATGAGCAATCTATATGCTATTTACAAGAGACCCACCTTAGACCCAAGGATACCAATATATTGAAAGTGAAAGGCTGGAAAAGATATTCCACATATGCAGTAACAAAAAATCTGGAGTTTTATACTTATATCAGATGAAATAAACTTTAAAAGTAAAACTGTGATTAGGAACAAAGAAAATTATACATTAATAAAAGAAACATTTCACCAGGAAGATAAAATAAGATATGTATATACACTTAAACAGGATGCCCCAAATTACAGGAGGCAATCGTTGTCAAACTGAATTGCAAAAGAGGTGTCTTTACAATAAGAGTTGGAACACTTGAATACAGCATTCTTAGCAATGGATACAACATCTGGGCAGAGGAACAATAAATAAACAGAGAGCTTGAATAATAAGATACATGGACTAATGCTAACAGTCATATACAGAACACTGCACCCCCAAAAAACAGGATATACATTCTTCTTAAGTGCTCATGGATCTTTCTCCAGGATAGACCATATCTACAGTCACAGGGCAGACTTCAATAAATTCAGCAAGTTGAAAATAATACAGAGCACTTTCTCTGATCATAATGGAATACAGTTGGAAATCAACAACAGATAGAAAAAGGGAAAATTCACACATACATGGAGATTAAACAACACACAAATAATCAGTGTGTCCAAGAAAGGATTGTGAGAGAAATCAATAAATATTTTGAGATGAATGAAAATGAGAACACAACATATTGGAACTTGTGAAATGCACCAAAGCCAGTGCTGAGAGGGAAATTTATAATCTTTAGTGCTTGCTATTATAAAAGGAGAAAGACCCAAAATCAATGACCTAACCACACAGCTGGATGAACTACAAAAACAACACCAAACAATTTCCAAAGCAAGCAGAAGGAAATAAATAACAAAGACCAGAGCAGAAATAAAAGAAATAAAAAAAAACAATAAGGAAAATTAACAAAACCAAAAATTGCTTCTTCAAGATTAACAAAATCAACTAACCCCTAGCAAGATGGACAAAGAAAAGAGAAGATGTAAATAAATAAAAGGAAAAAATGAAAACAGGGACAGTAACCGTTGGCCAATATGATGTAATTATGAATTCCAAAAGTATAATTGGATCATGCTTGTAAACTGATCTGTTAATCTGAGCATGATTAGGTGGGTGGGGAATCAAATATAAAAAGCATGGCAAGAACAGTTTTGAGTAGCAGTCTTTTGAGAAGCAGTTTGATGTTGGAAAAAAGGCCCCAGGAAAAGAGAAGCAAGCCGTTCGCCTGATCGTCTACAGCTGACCTTGTGTAAGACACAGGAGCTAAGCCCAGAGAGAAACGCAGCCCCAGGAAGAGTGGAACCCCAGAAGCCTGAACCCTGGCAAATGCCAGCAGCTGTCTTGCTCTAACATGTGGCAATGGACTGTGGTGAGAGAAGAAACATAACACTTTTTGGCCTGGTATCTGTGGACTTCTACCCCAAATAAATACCCTTTATAAATACCAACCCATTTTTGGTATATCACATTAGCACCCCTTTGGCTGACTAATACAGAATTTGGTACCAAGGAGTGGGGAAGTGCTTTTGCATATACCAAAATGTTGGAACGGTTTTGTAAATGGGTAAGGGGTATTTTTTGGAGGAATTGTGAAATGCTTGATGGAAAAGGCCTAGATCACTTTGAAGAGACTGTTGATAGTAATATGGACACTAAAGAGACTTTCTATGATGCCTTAGAAGTAAATGATGAAACTATTATTGGAAACTGGAGGAAAGGCGATCCATGTTTTAAAGTTGCAGAGAACTTAGCATGATTAACTCCTGGTATTATATGGAAGACAGAATTTGAAAACGGCGAACCAGAGCATTTAACTAAAGAACTTTCGAAGGTAAACTCAGAGAATGTGGCTTGGCTTTTCCTTGCAGCTTATAGCAAAATACCAGATGAGCAAAAAACACTAAGGACTGAACTTTTGGGCACAAAGAAAACAGAAACTGATTCCGGAACGTCCAAGTTTCTGGAAATCAAATCCCCAGATGACAATGCCCTATTTGAAGACTTTACTAAACTTGTAACTTGTAACTCAGAATTGAAGATGTAGTTATCTTGGAAAGACTTGTGGAAAGTCTTACTGTCTGATGGATTGGACACTTGTTTCCTGCATGCTAAACCAACAAAGTTTTTGAGAGAGGTGTATGAACAAAACCACTGTCAGCTTGGACAAAAGAGAACATGGAAAGGAGAGATTGAAGGAGAATCAGCTTTAAGAAGAAAACCGTGGAAGCAGAGATCTGGACTTAAGACATCTCCTTGGGCCAAGAGAGCAGCCCCACCCATGTGTACAGAAAGGGTGAGTTTGCCCCTGCAGTTGACGAGGGTGGATGTTCCTACCCGATGTTCTGAGAAAGATTTGATGCCCCATGGTGCTAAGAGGGTGAGTTTTCCCCAGCAGTTGAAGAGGGTGGATGTCCCCACCCAATGTTCTGGGGGAGTTTTGCCACCCCAGGGTGCAGGGGTTGTGGAGCACATTCCTCAAAGATTAGGGCTGTTAAGGTCAACACCCCATAGGCCTGAGAGGTGTGTACCTGTCCCCCATGGATTAGAGAAGGCCAGATGGTCAACCCACTGTTCTGAGAGGGTTGAACTTGCATGCCAAGTGTTAGGGAAGGCCAGGTGGTCAACTCGTTGCTCTGAGAGGGTTGAACCTGTATGCCAAAGGTTAGGGGGAATGTTGTCTTCACCTCACTGTACTAGGGGTGCTAATACTCTAACCCAAAGATTGGGTAAGGTGTGGCAATCACCCCAACACTCTTGGAGGGTGAGGTCTGGAGCTTGGTCAACACCAGATGCTTGATGAGGGTGGAACCAAGAAAATGGTCGTTGGACAAGCCTGTGGAAAGGGTGGGTCCCCATGTGGCCCCAAGGAGAAGAAACCAACATTTTAAGAATGACTTTCAGACTTTGAAATCGAATGGAGGATGCCCTGCAGGTATACTGAACTGTAGAGGATCCATGACTCATGTTTAACAGCCCAATTTCTCCTTATGGTATTGAAAATGTGTATCCTTTGTCTTTCCATTTCTCTGTTGGAAGCAGTTAAATGGTTTTGTAAGTTTCAGAGGTCTATAGCAGATGGGACTTTGCCTCAAGATGAACTGTATTTCTTTAAAATGATTATCATATGATTTTGTAGAGGAATTGTTACTGATTTAAGGTTTTTTTGAACATTGTAATGTATTTTTGGAATTCAGAGGGTGGAGTGTAACCGTTGGCCAATATGATGTAATTATGAATTCCAAAAGTATAATTGGATCATGCTTGTAAACTGATCTGTTAATCTGAGCATGATTAGGTGGGTGGGGAATCAAATATAAAAGGCATGGCAAGAACATTTTTGAGTAGCAGTCTTTTGAGAAGTAGTTTGATGTTGGAAAAAAGGCCCCAGGAGAAGAGAAGCAAGCTGTTCGCTTGATCGTCTACAGCTGACCTTGTGGAGGAAACAGGAGCTAAGCCCAGAGAGAAACGCAGCCGCAGGAAGAGAGGAACCCCAGAAGCCTGAACCCTGACAAATGCCAGCAGCTGTCTTGCTCTAACATGTGGCAATGGACTGTGGTGAGAGAAGAAACATAACACTTTTTGGCCTGGTATCTGTGGACTTCTACCCCAAATAAATACCCTTTATAAATACCAACCCATTTTTGGTATTTCACATTAGCACCCCTTTGGCTGACTAATACAGGGACATTACTACTGACCCCACAGAAATGAAAGAGATCATAGGACACTATGTACTACTGTATACCAACAAACTAGGCAATGTAGATGAAATGGAAAAATTCCTAGGAACATACAACCTTCACTGACCCTAAAACAGGGGTTCTTAACAGGGGTTCTTGAGTTTGAATTTAAATTGAAAAAGAAAAACAATGTTCTTGTGAGTATGAGTTGGTGTGGGTGTGAAATATTTATGAAATAATACACAGTATAGTGTGGACTTAGTAAGGGGTCTGTGGTTTTCACCTGACTGACAAAGGGTTCTGTTGGACATAAAAGTTTAATTACCCCTGCCGATAGAAATAGATGACCTCAAAAAACCATTCAAAAACTTACTTGGCAGGAGAGATACCATGATCATAAAAGTTGTTTTCCCAGGGTGAGGATTATCCATTGCACTTTGGATGTGCTGACCCCTGCAATTTCCCCAAATGTGAGGAATTCAACAGCATTATTTGTGGTAGTCAGGAACTGCATTTCCTCTCTCCCTGGTAAAAATATATAAATAAACAAAAAACAATCACAAGTAAAAAGGTTGAAACAGTCATCAAACAACTCCCTGAAATGAAAAACCAAGGACCAGATGTCTTCACAGGTGAGTTCTACCAAGCATTCAAAGATGTAATACCAATCTTACTCTAACTCTTCCAAAACATTAAACAAGAATGAATGTTACTAAACTCATTCTATGAAGCCAATATCACCCTGATACCAAAGTCAGATAAAGATATTAAGAAAAAGAAAATTACAGACTCATTTCCCTATTGAATACACATGCAAAAATCATCAACAAAATACTTGCTAATTGAATTCAACATGACATTAAAAGAAACATTCATCATAATTAAGTGGTTTTTACACCAGGCATACAAGGGTGGCTCAACACAAGAAAATCAGTGTAATGTACCACATTAATAACTCAAAGAAGAAAAATCACATCAGCCTATCAATTGATACAGAAAAGACATTTGACAAAATACAGATCCTTTCTTCAGAAAAATACTATAAAAATAGGAATTAAAGGAAATTTTCTCACATGATAAAGGCCATATATGAAAAACCCAAAGATAACATAGTACTCAATGATGAAATAGTGAAAGCTTTTATATTGAGATCAGGAAGAAAACAAGGGTGTCCACTGTGACCACTATGGCTTACTGTAAAGTTCAAGGTTTTAGCTAGAGCAATCAGGCAAGAAAAAAGAATTAAAGTCACCCAAATTAGAAAGGAAGAGATAAAATGTTCACTATTCACAGATGATATGATCCTATACATAGGAAATCCTTAAAATCCACAACAAAGCCTCTAAAGCCTACAAAAGATTACTGCAGAGTGGCAGGATACAAGATTAATACACAAAAATCTGTAGTGTGTATATACACTAGTAATGCAAAATCTGAGGAAGAAGTCAGAAAAAAAATTCCATTTACATTAGAGACCAAAGAATCAAATATTAAGAATAAACCTTACCAAGGTTGTAAAACACTTGTACTCAGAAAACTACAGTGCATTGCTAAAAGAAATTTTAAAAGACTTAAATAAATGGGAGAATATCCTGTGCTCATGAATTGGAAGACTAAATACCTTTAAGATGGCAATTCTACCCAAATTGATATACAGGTTAAGTGCAATCCCAATAAATATTCCACCAGCATTTTTTAAAAAAAGAAATTTAAAACACAAATATCAAATTTATTTGGAAGGTAAAGGGCCTGAATAGCCAGAAACATCTTAAAAAGGAAGAGCGAAGTTGGAGGACCCTCACTTCCCGATTTTAAATTATATTACATATACACATCCTGGGGCCTTGCCATGGAGCATGGACCACAGTTCACATCATAGACCACACTCTCTCCCATACAGTTCTGCATGGTATATGCTGATGGAAAATGGCCTACATCCATCACCACAATGTCACTCAGTACAACCCCCAAGTCCCAAAAAGCCCATGTATTTCAACTGCCCCACCTCTCCCTTCCCCAAAAATGTCCAGTGGCCACCGGCTCCATTTATATATCATTTTACAAATATTTGTATGTATTGTGAAAAATTTGATTTTTACCCACAATAAAAAATTTTTTAAAAAATTAAAAAAAAATTATATTACATAGATACAGTGGCAAAAACAGCATTGTACTGGCATGAAGGTAGACAGACCAGTGGGACTGAAATGATGGTTCAGAAACAGAGCATCCCATCCATGGTCAACTGATTTTTGACAAGGCTTTCAAACCCACCCAGGTGGGGCAGAACAGTCTACTCACAAGTGGTGCTGCAAAAACTGGATAACCATATCCAAAAGAAACAAAGAGGACCCATATCTCACACCTTATACAAAAATTAACTCAAAATGGATCAAAAGCCTAAATATAAAAGCTACTACCATAAAACTCCTAGAATAAAGTATAGGAAACATCTTCAAGAGCTGGTGGTAGTTGGTGGATTCTTAAACCTAACACTGACGGTATAAGTAAAGAAAGAAAACTTGGAAAAATGGGACCTCTTCAAAGACTTTTGTGATTCCAAGGACTTCAACAAGAATGTGAAAAGATCACCCACTCAGTGGGAGAAAATATTTGGAAACCACTTTTCCAATAAGATTGACTTCCATACTATATAAAAAGATCATACAGCACAATAATATAAAAGCAAGCAATCAAATTTAAAAATGAGCAAAAGACTTTAGGCATTTCTCCAAAGAGGAAATACGAATGGCAAAAAAGCACATGAAAAATGTTCAATATCACTAGCTATTAGGTAAATGCAAATCAAAATGACAGTGAGATATCTCACACCAGAGAGAATGGCCACTAATTAAAAAAAAACCAAACAAACAGAAAACAATAAGTGCTGGAGAGAATGTGGAGAAATAACACTACATCATTGTTGGTGGGAATGTAAAATGGTGCAGCCTTTGTGGAAGAGAGTTTGTCATTTCTTCAGGACGCTAAATATAGAGCTGCCATATGATCTAGCAATTCCTTTACTAGGAAAATATAGAGTAGAATTGAAAACTGTGACACAAACAGACATTTGCACACCAATGTCCACAGGAGTGTTATTCCCAATTGCCAAAGGATGGAAACAACTCAAGTGTCCATCAACCAATAAATGCATAAACAAAATCTGCTATATACATATGATGAAAGACTATGCTGCTGTAGGAAATGAATTTGGGACACTGATGATAATATGGATGATTCTTGAAGACATTCTGCTGCGTGAAATAAGCCAGTCACAAAAGTCCAAATATTGCATGGTCTCACTAACATGAATTTAATAAAAAAAAAACAAAACACATGGAATTAAAACCTAGAGTATAGGTTATCAGGATATAGGAGGGGGACTGAGAAGAGATACTGATGCTTAATACATATGGAAGTTTTAACAAAGTTGATTGTAAAAATGTGGAAATAGAGCTGATGGTAACACATTATAATGAGTAGAAGTAACACAATTGGTTTATTAATGGGATTGTGGCTGAAAAGTGTAGTCTAGGGATTGAAATTATCAATTGAAAGAAAGCTAGAGAATAAACTATGGACTGAATAACATAGTGAATCAAGATGTGGATGAGAATTGTGGTTAATAGTACAAATGCAAAATTGTCCTTCTATGAACATGAACAAATGTAAATCACTTTTGCAATGTGGTAAGAATAGTGAGAAGCATAGGAAAAATACAATTAATGTAACCAATGGACTATAATTAACAGCAATAGTATAATATTTTTGCATCAATGTAAAAGATGTACTATGTTAATAAAAGGGGGCATGAAAATTATATACCAAATGTATGCTATAGACCCTAGTTAGTGGTAAAAGTCTGATGATATTATCTCATAATCTGTAACTAATATTCCACAACAATGTAGTGTGTTGGTGGAGGATGGTTGTATAGGAATTCTGTACATGTACATGATTGTTTTGTAAGTTCAAAATTTCTCTAATAAAAAATATTTTTTAAAAGGGCTATAAGATTTTGTTTACTTGAATCATGGAGAAAAGGTGGCCTACACTAAATGAAGTGTAAATGCCAGAACTGCTCTGATTTAATGTAGATGAAGAGGTAAAAAGCTTAGGGAGATTGGAATGTTAGAGTGGATTTATCATGTGAGACATGTTTAACCACCAGAAGTGCCCAGAGCACACAACTTTCATAATAGTGAGGAATAAATTTGTGATAGCACCATGTACCCTGAAGAGCTTTGTGGTCACTCTTCTCTGTAGGCCAGATATTACTGTGAGAACTGCTTGCACTGTATCTGGAGCCTTAAATACAATGAGGATGATCAGATTCCAGGTTGGCAGGAGTCTAATTGTGGCACTTATTTGCCCAACACAAGGGGGCATGGTGAATGTAATGGACAGCAGAGTCAAAGCAGTAATCAAAACTGTCTGACTCACAGAGACATGGCATTTGCTAGTTGACCATGAGGTACTTAGAAGTGAAATAAATAGGCAGTCTACTAAATTCTTATGTGAGTTATATAAGTAGAAGATTACTAGGCCAAATGAACAAACATCTAACTTGAATAAAAAAAGAGTCATGGCCCCTCAATCAGTTTCCAGACTTAAGAAACTTTAAGAGACTCAGAATTCATTGAATGAAGGGTAAGCCATGTCCCCTTGGGGAAAGGTACTGCACATTGCTAAAAATTTATGCTATTTATAGTCCTCTTGGCTTTCCCCAAAGGAAGCTATGGCCGTTTACCAGGGTGACTGAGCTTTGGGGAGAAAGAAATGATCTGACACTTCTGCAATTCCTGGACAATGGCTCTGAACTGACACTAATTCCAGGAGACCCTAATCATCACTGTGGTCCACCATTCAGAGTAGGGACTTATGGAGTTCAGGTGA
>JAQZBX010072450.1:0-15071 GCA_029593785.1 Cabassous unicinctus | reverse complement strand
TATGAAATGATGTATATATATGTCTAAACTGTAAAAAATTATACTGCAAATGTTGAAGTTTTGTATTTATGAAAGACATTGAAAGTATGGCTTACAGTATATCAAAATTGTCACTCTTCACCATTTGTATATTAATAGTAAAGATACTTTTACTTTAAAAAAGTGTTGCATTTTATGTTTATTTTGAATAATATCTCTGCAATGAGTGAGCTTGTGACTTGGCAAATACTTTCAGTTAAAAAAGAAATTCTAAACATATTTCTACATATTCAAAAAAAGAAACAGCTTCCTGCCATATTGCCTCATCCTGATTCACAATCTTTTAGTTTCTACACTATGCACAGGTCAGAGATTTTAGTGAGTAAACAGTTATTTAAAGCAGCAGTTCTGAAAATGTGTTCTCCAGATTGGC
This sequence comes from Cabassous unicinctus, assembly GCA_029593785.1. Taxonomy (NCBI): domain Eukaryota; kingdom Metazoa; phylum Chordata; class Mammalia; order Cingulata; family Chlamyphoridae; genus Cabassous; species Cabassous unicinctus. The sequence continues at coordinate 14,659 of JAQZBX010072450.1, read as the reverse complement.
AGCATCAGCAACACCTGGGAACTTGTTAGAACTATAAGTTCCTGGGCCACTGATGGATTGTCAGAAGGATTTGGGGGAGGACCCAGTAGTCACCAGCCTTCCTGGTGAATCTGATGAACACTGAAGATGTGAGAAGCCCTGAGTTGGAGATACATTTTTGAATGACAAGCTGGTATTAACTTCCACTTCAGGCTAGCACTTTATTTGTCATTATTATATAGCTTACTTTCTCACAGGACTTCAGGAATTATAAAAGGAGAGAAGCTAATCATTCTTCAAATGGCTTTACAAGTGCTTTCATTTCTTTTTAACCAATGTAAAGTGTGGCTTGTTAAAATGAAAGAAACATTAATGAATATATTTCAGAAGGGGCCAATTTTCAATATAAGCTTTACAAATTCCACAAAGTGGTTACACATATTGAGAAAAATATCATTAAATAGGTAGTTGGCTTTGAAGGGGGAAAAAGGGCACATGTGTATTGCTTGTTCAATCATAGTCCTATATAAAAGGATAGTTGTAATGAAATGCAAAATATGGCATGAAAAAGAGCCCAAGACCAGATCTCTGTTCTATGATGGAAATTAACCAGGGTAAAACTCCTAATATTCTAGAGAATTTTTCCTATCTTTTTAAATAACCAATTAATCCATTGCTTAATATAAAGTATTTTTACTTATTATATAGGTTATGAATGTGTGTCTCCTAATATTCATACCAGGATTTCACATTTCTGTTTTTTTTTTCCTAAATATCATTTTCAATACCTGGAATGTCCTCAAAAGATAAATAATATTTTCTGTTTTGTGTGAAATAATTTTGCTCTCCATAACAAAATGAATTCATTTGTGTATTTTATCTTTCCCTGATAACATAACTTTTCTACCATAGGTAGAATTTTGGATGGGGGAAGGAGGGGAAGCAACTATACTGGAATAATATCAAATTCAATCAAAATTGAATTTTAATTTACTCTGACATTTTAATAATTCAGCAGGCTATTGATGTTTCTAGCATGTAGATGTTTTATTACTTGGAAAAAAAGTAACTTGATTTACTTCATATAAATATCTTTTCTTCCAAGTAAGATAAAATACACTAATTTATTCATTTTGCTCTGGAGAGCAAAGTTATTTCAAGGATAGGAAATATCCAACTGAACTCCTGAAGGGCATGTGTTGGGGCAGCCATGAGACCGAAGAACACACCTGGCACTGAGTCAGACATAAGCTTTATTTGAACTTACAGACAGGAGAGAGTCTCTGGTGTCAGGGGAACAGAGAATGAAGGTAGCAAAAATGAGGGGTGACATAAGGAGTTTCAGAACAAAGGCATTCCATAAAGCATGAGAAGAGAGTTCTGCTAGGGTCACATCATGGCAATATGGTACCTAGTGATGTTATCGCAGGAATGAAGTTTTACAATTCCTAGGAGATTTGGTTTACAATACCATCTACACATCCTTTCCACTCCAGGGAGGGCTGTTAACCTCCAACTAATGTCTAGGCCATGCAGGTGGCTACGTGCTGAGGGCTTAGGGGAAGCCTGGGCCCTGGGGCCCCATAATCCACCCCCATGCAGCAGCCTATGTTGTCCATAGGAAAAGCACTGCATTCACATTCCACAGCAACAGTATAAAAGACAACAGAAGGAAAGGAGTCTTCCACCAAAAGCTAGTAGACCTGTAAAAACATGTCACCAGGACCAAAAAAGAGAATTAAAACAATCATGTAAAGGGTTGATAGGTAATTTATCAATGTGGTGTATGTTCTCTTGCATATGATTTGCAGCTTGCAAAATATTATGGTGATCAGGAATATATACACAAGATTGAACATCAATGAGGGCACAGGTCCTACCTTGTGCCACAGTAAGAATATATAAAGCCATCCTGTTCTATAAAACTACCTTTTGTAGTTGGGTAGTTTCTTCATTTATTAAGGAAATTGCTACTTTTGAGACATTAAGGGCTTGAGCAGTGTGATTGGCTAAAGGTGTTATGTATTTTTCAGTGACAATTGCAGTTCCACTGGGCACGAAAATGGCCAATGGGTAGAACCACCAGGGAGAGCACTTTATATCTAGCCTTGATCATTTCTGAATTACTAGGATTATGGGGTAATGAGTCCTGTAGGGAAGTGGGGACATATGGCTTTCCCCACCTGTATCTTCTGGTCCAGTTACAGGGCAAATATGCCACCTGTTTTGGCTGCAAGTCCATAGCCATCCTTTAGGGGACAAGTAGGTCCCAGCAAATGAGTGGTAGGTCTGACATTAGAAAAGACTATTATTTTCTAGTTTGATAGTAAAATTGCATAACTTAGTGGTTTACCACCCTGCATCACAGATTCCCTCTTATCATTCCATGCAGATAGGGGCAAGGCAATCTAGGATGACAGCCTCAGCAATTAACCATCTTAAACCATCATATACAGCACATCCTAATAAAGGCTTGGGCTTAATAACCTGCTAACTTACAAGGGAAAAAATATAATTACAGGTTTCATTGAAAGATGGCAGCTAGATTTCAGTCTTAAATGAGAAGGTCTTGTTCCAAACTTGTCAGTGGGTCATATTCTTCTGTGCCAGCAAGGTGTTCCATGCTGTCCAATTTGCAGGAGTTATGGTCCAAGGAAGGCCAGCAGCTCCTGAGGATGGTAAGTCTGTACAAACCCAACACAGGGTTCGATTGTGGGCATTGGTTACTGCCAAAGTCCACTGTAGAAAGGTATTCACTAGGGTGCTACAGGTGAAAAGAAATATTTTTATGGGGAACAGTGAAGGGCTGATCATGCTAGTCTAACAGTACATAGTCAACATTTCCATTAGTAGATAACAAAGTGGTAGCGGAGTCTTATGAGGAGGATTCCAAAATCATATATTTTCTCCTTCTAAATTCTCTGAGTTTTCTACAGTATAGAAAATATACCTAAATGCACCTTATTCCTAAATAGTTTAGGAATAAGTAGAGTCCACATAGACACACATAGGGCCCAAGCAGGAAAAGGAGACCCCAAATTATCAATAAAGATTTTTACTGGCATTTTTCTTTATAAACTGTGGACTTATAACAATGTTTTGGGTGACTCCTATTCTCCATGGGCTTAATATTCTCAAACAATGAGGCTGCATAGGCCAGTACCATGTCCAAAGGACCTTGTTTTCTCAAGTTTGTATAGTTTGAGGCATAGGCAAAAACAGATTATTATTACTTCCCCTTTTGGGCTGAAGGGTGGCTGGCCCTTTAACTTGTATTCTCAATGCCTGCATTGGTCCTGCTATTAGCATTTCAACTGAAGCAGGGGCCACAACCCACAGCACGGAATTTAAACTGGTAGAGGCTAGATACAGCCTCTTAGTCCATTGTTGTAAAAATCCCTTATCACCTTTTATTTATTCCTTTGAAAAGCCATTCATCTTTTCTATAAGGCCTGAGCCAATGGGATTACAGGGTAAATGGAAAGTCCAAGCAATATCTTGGTCCCTTGCCTAAGACTGTGTGAAGTAACATGTAAATGGATCTTCTTGGTCACTGTCAATCTGGGCTGGCACCCCTTATAGGGTACTTACTTTTTCTAAGCAGCGAATAGTGGCCCGCTGGTTGACCTTTCCTACTGAGTCCTGTGGCAGTGTCCGCAGCAGTGAGAGCATTAGCATTAGCATTCCTTGCCCCTTCTGAGAGTGGGTGGTGTCTGATGTAATCCATTTGCCATCGTGTTACTGGGGTCTGTGCTCCGCTGATATGTCCCATCTGGTGAGGCAATAGCTGCAGTCACTGGAGTGAACACAATGGAAACTTGTGGGTGATGTCCATACGCTGCTGGCCAGTGACAGGCAGCAGGAACTGCTGGGTTAAGTGCCACCGGATCTGGTAATCATGATGTCCACTTTTTGGGGGTAGCCAATCTGCCACTTCTCAGGTCTCAGGGGTGTGGTTCCAGACCTTTGCGAGGGCATCTGCCTTAACATTTCCGAGAAGGGTATTAGAGGAGTGGCCAGGGACATGATAGACAGATATCTGTCACCACTGTTAGGAGTCCAAGATGTCCTTCCATAGATCTCTCCCACACAGGGCAGCCCACGACAGTTCACTGTTCTTGTTTCCAAATTGCCATCCAAGTGGTAATTCCTTTGTGTACTATCCAACTGTCAGGACAGATTGTTAATGCATTCCCAGGCTCATGTACTAGAACCATCCACACGGCTCTTATTTCAAACCACTGACGGCTTTGCATGGTGCCCATTTCCCACCAAATAGTGTCAGTGCTGGGCTACACAGCCACAGCCGTCCTCACAGGAGGTTGCCTGCTAGCTGAACCGCCCATGTACTATGCATACTCTGGAACTGTTCCTATGCCTTCTTTAGTGGGCCCTTCAATGGCCACCTTGGGAGCTGTAATTTGGGCTGAAGAATTTTCCACATAAAACACTGGACCTAGGATCTCATGCACTTCAGTACTTAAAGGGATGGTGTTGAAGATACTGTGCTGCAGCAGGTAAGTTTTCCACTTAGTTAAGGTATTTAATTGCACATTGCCAAAGCAAGGTTTGTTCCCATTATCTGCAATCCACCCCTGGATAGGGATGGTAGTCTTCAGAATAACCGGGCACTTTTGGGTTAAACCCTCTACTTGCAACAAAGCAGTATATGTTGCACATAGCTGCTTCTCTAAGGGGCTATGTCTTAATTCAGCCCCTTTGCATAATTGTGACCAAAACCCAAGGGGTACTTGCTTAAAATGTTGCCTTTGCCACAAACCCCACCAAAAGCCAATATTGGTGCTTGTTTCATCCAATTCACAGGCAGGGTAAGTCAGAATCTACCCCCCTTAGTGTTTGAGCCTGTGCTATTGCCCTTTTTGCTTCTTCAAAAGCAACCTGTTGGGGGATCTCCCATTCCCAAGGACAATCCTTTCTGATTGGTATATATAATGATTTCAGTATTTGAGCTATGTGAGGGATGAATGGTTTCCAGTACTGCAACAACCCCAGAAAGGCCATTAATTGTTTTGGAGTTTGTGGTGTGGGAAAACATTGTACTTTATCCACGACAGCAGAAGGTATTGCTTTTGTCTTACATGACCAAACAACACCAAAGAATTTGACAGAGCAGCCAAAGTCTTGTAGCTTATCCCAACTGATTTGACCATCCCTGGCTTTCAGGATGAGATACTAGTATCTCTGATGCTTCCTGTAATTCTGAAAGAGAATTCCTGGTTAATATAATATCATCAATATAATGAAATAGGGTTACAGCCACAGGTTTCTTCCACATGGCCAGATCCTTTGCCAAGAGACCATGACAGAGGGTCAGTCTATGCATACAGCCTTAGGGAAGCACTGCAAAAGCCCAGTGTTGGCCTTCCCACATGAATGCAAATGTAGGCTGGCTTGTCTTGTCTAAGGAGATTCTAAAGAAAGTGTTAGCAAGGTCTAAAACAAAGTGATAGTGTGATAGTGACATAACTGAGTACAATATTTTTTACAATAAACCAGCAATGTTTGGGACTGCTGCATACAGTGGTGGTGTTACTTTATTTAAGTCATGATAGTCTACTGTCATGCACCATGTTCCATAGTGCTTTCATACTGATCATTCAGGACTACTGAAGGGACTATGGGTAGTTATTATTGTCCAAACACTTTCTAATTCCATAATTTTAGCAGTAGTTTCCTGGTGCTTCCCCAGGAGTTTGTACTGCTTGGTCACCAAATGCTTCAGGGTGAGGCACCTTCACTGGGGACCATTTAGCTTGTCCTTTAGCACCAACTTTATTACTCTGCATTGGAGGTGGATTTCTCCTATGGTAGTCTGTAATGTAGCATTCCTGGAGAATGTCAATTCCTAAAATAAATTTGTGTATAGGAGAATTATATACTGTATATCTTTGGGGAAGTAATTGTTTCATATATAAAACTAAATTTTGATGCTTAGCATAAATTGTTTACCCCCCCATAGCCATCTATAGCCAGCACTGGCCCATGGAATTGCACTACATTGCCATGATATAAAGTACATTCGGCTCCCAAGTCTACTAAGGCTAATACTCTTGGTTGATTAGTAGGGGACCAATAAATAGTTAACTCTGCATGTGGCCTAAGATCCCCAGGATCCCCAGTTACTGTTTTTACCTGGGGATCTTGACCCCCGCACTATGGTAAGGGGAAGTGTATCTGCGGGGCTTCCACCAAGGGAGCAGAAAGCTCCTGGGATTGGGGAGGCAGATTGTTTCCTATTTTCCCTTCTCCCTCAGCATTCTGAGGGGACAGTTTCATAAATCTCTTGTCCTTAGGGGGCTTGTTCCAAATTCTCACTGAAACCACATTAGGTTGCCTATCTATTGTTTTCATCTTGGTGCCCACAGCAATAAGATCTACCCACATTTGCTTGCACGACACACACTATTAGAATCATAATGTCCTTGGGCTGCTTTCCCTGAGCTCATGCCGGCTACTGTTGGTGGTCTTTTGGTCTCCTGGTTTGTGGTTCACCAGTTGTTCCAACTCAACTCCTGAAGGGCACAGGTTTGGAGCCGCACCTGGCACTGAGTCAGACATAAGCTTTATTTGGACTTACGGACAGGAGAGAGTCTCCGCTGGCGGCGGGAGTATGGAAAATGAAGGTAATGAAAATGGGGAGTGATATAAGGGGTTTCAGAAAAAAGACATTCCATAAAGTATGAGAACACAGTTCCTGATAATTTCCTGTGATGGCACATATGAAGTCTGGTGATGTTATTGCAGGAATGAAGTTTTACTGCTTTGAGGAGATTATGGTTTATGATACCATCTACACATCCTTTTCCCTCCAGGAAGGGTTGTTAACTTCTAACTTGAATGATGAAGTGGTCTCTATGCAGATGGCTACATGCTGAGGACTTAGGAGAAGCTCAGGCCCTGGGTCTCCGCATATACAATTTTTACATTCCCATAGGGACCACTTCATCTTCTTTTTACCTGTCACAGTTGGGGTCAATATCAAAGCATCCCTTGGAAAGGATGAGATCTATAGAAAAAAGAATGATTACCAAAATCAATGCAAAATATTTGTATACTATTACATCAGGAGATCCAGTATTAAATTCTCTTGGAAGAGTCATTTAGAAAATGGAGGTTTTGGAGGGGAGATCCAATTTTCTTTATAGGAATTGGTCATCACTGTAACATTGTATTATTTGTGAAAAAAAATTCCAACTCTGATAAAGGGGGGGTAGGGCACATGATCAAGATCATTCACTAGTGTTTAGGGAAGTGTATTAGTCAGTCAAAGGGGTGCTGATGCAAAGTACCAGAAATATGTTGGCTTTTAGAAAGATATTTATTTGGGGTAGAAGCTTACAACACAGACCATAAAGACACCAAGTCAAGGTACCCTAAGAGGTATTTTCTTACCCAAAGTCATTGGCCACGTGTTAGAACAAGGTGGCAGGTGATGTTTGCAAGGGTTCAGCCTTCCTTCTTCCTCTTCTGGCTCTGTGGTTCCAGCTTCTCCAATCTCTGTAGGCTGGCATAGGGTTCATCTCTCTCCCCAGGGCTCGTTTCTTTCTGGGTTCAGCTGCACTGTTCTCTTCACAAGGTCAGCTGTAGACTATCAGCCTCATCTATCTTCCTGGGGCCTCTGCTGTGTCTATGGAGCCATCTTTATTCCTCTGTGTTCTTCTCCTGTGTGTCTACTTCCATGTGGAAGTCTGTTTTATCAACCCACCAAAGGGCCTAGGGCTCAATGCTGAGTCACACTATAATGATGTGGTTCAATCAAAACCCTGATCTTTACATAATTCAATCAGATGTCTCAGTTGAACCTAATCCAGTCAAAGGGTTACCACACCCAGAAGGACAGACCAGTTTACAAACATAACCTATATATCTCTTTGGCATTCATAAATAATATCAAACTGCCCCAGGAAGCTTTAGTTGAGTATGTGATATTATTTTAATGGAAGTACTCTCAGAATAGCATAATAAATGGCATTTTCACTAATTCAGAAACAGATCCATACCTTTACTCACCTCAGAAAAGGTGAGAGAAGAATTTTCCCAGTAAGTAGCAATGGTAATAGAATTGGGATCCTTGATGTAAGATTGTGAAGTATATAAGAACCTAGGCTTTGGAATTAGAATAGACCTGAGTTCACATTCCAATTTTGCCACCTGTTACTAGCTCTGAACTTGAGCAATTTATGTAAAATTTTCATCATTACTTTACTGATCAATAAAATAGCAACACTAAAGTGAAAAAAATTCTTCTCCAAAAGTTGATTTGAGAACTTATTGAGATAATGTTTATGAAGATTTTTATGCACCATATATATGATATAACAATGACCAGCAAATGGTAGCTATGATTATCTCTATAACATCTATATTACAACACTGATTATGGTAAGTTGTATTAGCTGTGTCATATTCTTTACAGATAGATCATAAATAATTACAATGGTTTCATAATTCATTAAAAAGTTTAGCAATAAGATAAATTCGAGTCATTCAAAAAGTTGAAAGGAGGCTTTTTATTTTAATTTTTCCTCTAATTCTGTTTCAGTTATCTATTGCTGAATAATTAATCAAACCAAAATGTAGTAGCTTAAAACATCAACAATATGTATTTTTCATGATCCAGTGTATTTACTTGCCTAAGTTTAGCAATTATTCTGCTCCATATGGTATAGCTGAGTTCATTCATGTGGCTACTGGCTTCTAAGAGGGAGCCTTCCAAATGGAATAGCTTTCATTCCAACCGTAATTGCTTATCAAGCCTGTCTGCATCTCACTTGTAATGTCTCATTGTTCAAATCAATTCAATTGAGGAAATGCATAGTGTGTGTGTTTGTGTGTGTGTGTGTGTGTGTGTGTGTGTGCTGGGGGATGGAGGCAGAATAAACAAAAGCAGTGTTCCTTGAACACCACCAATCATACAGTGTAGCACGGTCCTCCTGGTGTCCCCTAGGGTTTCACATCCGTTCCACATGCAAAACTCTCTCACTCTCATCCCAAGACTCCCAAAGTCTCAGCATTTTATGGTGTCAAGATCAGGCTGGAATATGAGAATTAATTCAACAAAATCAGTTCTAGGTACAGATGAGACTCCTCGGGTTATACCTCAGAGGCAGCTCTTCAAGTGTAGAGGCCTATTTACTGAAAATTTCATTTAGCACTCCTATAAAACCCTGTGGACAATGGTGAGACAGGGACAGGATAATAACAATAAACACTATCAAAAAATAAACAGAGAAACACTTGACAGTTACTTGTTCATAACAATTTTGAAATTCAGCCAGGAATAGGTTGCCAGTTACCCCTGCCTCCAGAGTAGGAAATATTCCTTCATTTGGGTCTGGGTTACTCCCTGGAAGTGGCTACTAAATCCATTGCTTGCATGGTTCTTAGAGACTCTTTTTGAGTAATCCTTACTTTCCTGTAGGAAGCAGTCTGTGATTGTAGCTCAGTAAAATTCTTGTCTGATCCTCCCCAGCTGCAGTTAGTGCCTAGAAACCTATTTTCATTTAAACTCCCTCAGTTCCTTTAAATTCAAGCTGGTACAACTCCTTTAAAAACAGTGTGAGTTTTATATGCATCAAATTATTATTAGACAAAAGCCTACTCTCATATCTCTTCAAGATAATTCCCTCTCTATGTTGGACAGAAAAATGGGATTCATTATTGGATAATGACCTTAAAATTATTAGTAGCCCATTTGTGAGGTTAAGAAGGTCTACAAGGCACTTCCTTCCATTTCCATGTGGCAAACAAGGGCACAATTGCCTTGATATTTGACGCTTTATGCCACTTTTACTTTGAGAAACTTTTGACTGCTGCATAAAAGCAAATCCTGGGTAAGAAATAATTCCTCTGAATTTTGTTTGAAAATCAAGCACATTTCTCTTTACCACATCTTCCTCTCACAACATTTTATTATACCTGAGCAGGTAAAAAAGACAATTGACACTTTCAAAATGCTTCCTATAAATCTCCTTAGTCATATTAAAAAGTGTGTTAGGTATATTTTCTATTTTCCAATTTCTCGTAGGCAACAATTAAGCTAATTGTTCTACCTGTACAAACACGGTTCCCATTGTCTCCTGCCACCACCAACAATTATTTCCCTGTTTTAGCAACTTCCACTAGCAATCTCCTTAATCTCCATTCAGGCTTCCATCTCTTATCTAGTCTCAAAGCCAATAACAAAAATTTTGGGTTTTTGTTGCAATAGTAGCCCACTTGAAGTTACCAGTTGATGGTTGACTAATCTCTGTCTTTCTATTTCTATTAGTTTCATATTTCAGTTATAAAAAAATTACCAAAAAGCTAATAACTTGAAACAATGCATATTATTATCTTACAGTTCTGAAGGTAAGAACTCTGATATGAGTTTCATTTAGGCTAAAAATCAAGGTATAAGGAAATTGCATTAGTTCTGACAATTTCTAGACGTTGCCCATATTCTTGAACTCAAGTTCATTTTCCGTTTGCAAAGTGAGCAATTACATCACTCTGACTTCTCTGACTTTCCTGCCTAACTATTTCTTCTACAATGGCATTTGTTATTCTATCTGGACCACCTGGATAATCCAGGAAAATCTCCTCATCTCATGATCTTTAAGCTAATCATTTCTGTAAAATTCCTTTACCCTGGAAGGTAACATATTCACAAATCTCAGGTATTAGGACAAAGGTATCCATTGGGAATGGGGAATTTCTCTGTCTACCACAGTCTGCTCTTTGGCTTCCAAGATTCATGTCTTCCCCACATGCAAAATACATTCACCTCAATCCATTTCCCTTAGATATTCAATTTAAAAATTTCAAATCCATCTAAATTAGGTAAGGATGAAGCTCTGTTTATAATTCATCCTTAGGCAAAAATCCTCTCTATCTATGGACCTGTGAAGGTAGAAAACAAGGTGCTAGCTTTTAAAAGACAATGGTGGAAAAGACATGGTATAACCATTATAGGCATTTTCATTCAAAAAGGGAGAAAATGAAAAGAACTCAGGAGTTTGGAGTCCCAAGCAATTTCAAAATTCAGTTTGACAAACATTAGCTTTCAAGGCCTGGAAATAACCATCTGTAGTTTGTGACTGTGTCCTCTGGACTCATGGCGCCACCCTCTGGGCTTGCAACAATTCTCTGGGAGTAATCATTCTTATTATGTACATGTTTGCAGTTGAGTATTTTTAATAAGCCTGTCTTTCTCTGTAGAATCGTAGGAATCTAACAATCTTTCATTCAATCATCTCTCTCTCTTTAGGCCAAGTTGGAAGTATTTCTAATATAAAATTCTCAAGAACCTTGCTAATCTTCTGATTATGTTACAGAGATTTATCCCATTAGACAAGAGTCTCCTCTACAGGTCTTTCCTAGATAATCCCATCTTTATTTTTATCTATTGCTCAGATGCCTGAGGGGTTCTGTCCCCAAGGAACTCTTTTTTGACTTGACCTTGATCAATCTGAGGCACTAACAAAATGTTTTCCAGCCACACCCTTGGCTTTCTTTCAAGAGTGGTCTTTTCTGACAGTAAATCTCCTAATGTTAATGTCTTTTTGCAATCTGGGTGAACTAAGGATTTTCCAAACCATTAGGTCTTTGTTCTTTTTTGCTTTACAGTTCTTTCCTTAATTTATCCCTCTCTTCTCTTATTTTACTATATATATAAAATAAATATATCTTTAAAGATATATATATATATATATATATCTGCAGCAAGAAGAGAGCAGGCTGAATATCTAACACTTTGCCTTGAAATCCTCTCTGCTAGATGCCCAATTTCATGCTTTACAAGTTCTGCTTTGCATATAGCTTCAGAACACAATTTCACTAGGCTTTTCAAAGTTTTGTAAAGAAGTTCCACTTATATCCAGTTTCCAATAACATGTTCTTCATTTCTTTTTGTGCCCTTGCCAGCCGTGCTTTTAATACCTGTACTTTAAACAATAGTCTAGTCATGAATATTTAGTCATACTCAAAGACACTATGTTTCTCTACCATGCTAACTTCCTTCAGAGTCCCCACTAGCAGAATTAACAGCCATATTTCTACTAACAGTTTATTCAAGGCAATCTGTTTTTTTCTATCATGCTCCTAAAATTGTTTTCCAACCTTTGTTTACAGCCCAATTCCAAAGCCATTTCCATATTTTTAAGTATTTGTTACATCATCAGCCTACTTCCAAATACCAAAAACTGTTTCAGTCTCTTATTGTTGCTGTAACAAATTAGCATATAATTAGTTTCTTAAAACAAAAAAATTTATTATCTTAATGTTTCTGAGATCAGAAGTCCAAAATGGGTTTCACTGGGCCAAAATCAAGGTGTTGACAGGATTGTGTTCCTTCTCAAGGCTTGAGGGAAGAATCTAGTCCCTTGTTTTTTCCAGCTTCCATTTCTTGACTTGTAACCCCTTTCGGTCTACAAAGTCAGCAATTGTATTCGTATAACACCTGCTTCTTCATCACATCTCCTTCTCTGACTCAGACTCCCTGCCTCCTTGTGATAATGTTGGGTCCACCCAGATATTCCACGATAATCTCCCCATCTGATAGTTGTCAATTTACAATGGCAAGGATTCATTTATTATTTAAGAGAATATATTTGCAGGTTCCAGGGTTTAGGATGTGAGCATCCTTTGGGGAACATTGCTCGGCCCACTTAAATCTGTGTAACAAACCACTGCAAACATAATGACTAAAACAACCACACTTTATTATAGCTCATGATTTTGTGGGATGTCTTGGCTCAATTTGATGTTTGTTTTTTTTTTCCTGCCCTTCTTGTGTATTGTGATCACTCATTCAGTCTGCCAATCTTATGGCCATCCTGAGTTACTGTGGGAAAAGATTTCCCTAGGAAAGATAATTCATTGACAGCTACCAATAAAATATATCCTACCTAAACAAGTGAAATGCCTCAAAATATTTAAATTGTCATAGCTATGTACAGAAGTTCTAAACTTAGGAAATCATGAAATAGAGTAAATGGTAGTCATTGACGAGATACTAAATATCATATAGTACATTTCTCTTATTTTTACAACTAAAATTCTAAAAGCATTAAGATGAAATTATTTTTCTTGATTTATATATTTGGAAAGTAGCAGAAATAATATTCAAATTCAGGTCACTCTACTCGTAGTCAGATATCTTCCCCATTCAAAGCCACCTATCAAAAATGATATAGATTATTAATATACAAAAAATTAGTACCAGGATTTGCTGGTTTAATGAGTCATTTGCTTTTCAGATTTTGCAACAAAGCAACATTAGAGTCAGCAATATATCTTTAAAATGTACTTATCATATTTTAAGTGTAAGAAATATATATTCAGTCTAAAAACATAAGGAACAATATTTTTGCATATATATTAAACACTGCTGTCTTTAATTCAGGGAAAAACATCATCCATCTCAAATTAAATTTTTTAGATAATCAACTACTTTGTTTTCACTCTATAACAGTAAAGAATGTTCTGTACTTAATTCTTCAGCCAAAGAATCTGCATAAACACTCATGTTTCTTGGGGGTTTCAAATTAGCCATTTTACCAATTATCTAGATTCTAAAATATTCCATACTTTATAAATTGAGAAATATTTGAGATTTGATTTTCAATTATACATCAACAAGTGAATGAATAAACAAATGGCATTCAAAGAACACACTTAGTATGACTTGAATATTTTTAAATATACTGAGAATTGTTTTATGGCCCTGAATGTCATATATCTTAGCATCAATGTAGTAAATATTCCATGTAAAGAAATGTGTTTTATGCTGCTGTTCAGTGGAGCACTCTATTAATATCAAATACTTCAATTGGGTTGATAATGTTATTCAAGTGTTCTGTATCCTTATTGATTGTCTTCTGGTTCTATAAATATTTGGAGAGTGATGTTAAAATCCTAAACTATAATTGTGTATTTGTCTATTTCTCCTTGTAGTTCTATCAATTGTTGCTTTTATTTGAAGATTATTATTAGATATAGAACTATTTAGGACTCTTTTGTCCACTTGATGAATTGGTCCCTTAATTATTCTGCAAAGATCCTAGTTATCCCTGGTAATATTCTCTGCTCTGAAATCTGCTTTGTCTGATATTAATATAGCCACTATACTAGCTAGCAATAAATTATTGGACTATTGGTGATTCACAAAATTATTTGATTGAGTGAAAAAAGCCAGGTATCATAAACAACATGTTTTGTGATTCTTTTTATATAAAACTCTAGAAAATGCAAAGGAATCAGTAGTGAAATAAAGAAGATCAGTGGATTTCTGAAAAGTTAATGAGGTAGAACAGGAGGGAGATATAACAAAGTAGTATGGAAAAAGTTTTGGGAATGGTAGATGCATTCATTATCTTGATTGTTGTGATGCTTTCACAGGTGTATATATTTGGCAAAATGGTCCCATCATACACTTAAACGTGCAAATTTTTGTTTATCAATTATACTTCAACAAAGTTATTTAGGTACCAACCATATTCCTAAGAGTCTCATTAAAATACAATAAAAAGTGTACTAATGCCACCCATATTCCTATGAGTCTCATTAAAATATAATGAAAAGTGTGATAATGCCAAGTTGTATCTTCTTTAAAAAATAAAATGCATTGGTTTGTATTGTGAAAAATTTGATTTTTACCCACAATTAAAAAAAAAAAAAA
>JAQZBX010072449.1:0-15070 GCA_029593785.1 Cabassous unicinctus | reverse complement strand
CCATCCCACCACCAAAGGAGACCATGAGTATTACCTAGAAAACCCACATTATATATACTCTATATCACTAGGGATTGTCCCAGAAAACCTTACATTCCCTGCCCAGGTAGAATCTCACAAAAAGGTCCTGCCTCCTCTCACCACTACAGCTCTTCAAGGAGCCTCATAAATCAAGAACTTTGGTGGCTAAACAGGATAAAGCCTCAACCATTCCCTCTTCCCTCTTATGGAATATTTTGCAAGGACAGGGAAGTTAACTCCCAGGAGGGTTAGAAAGGGCCTTAGAAAGCAAGGAACCCTTTTAACGAGTCTTCCCCAAAATGATCCCAAGATTCACACCTTTGATAAAGTAGATCTAGGCACTGGGGATTCTTTTTGTCATCACTTCACCCAGGGTGTAGTAATCTCTGATTCACTGGGAGTTGATAACCCAATACACTCTCTTGTGAAATGGTCCTTGGTATCAAGGTGAGCAGCTAAGAAATCTTATCTGGGCAAAACTGTGTGGGTGGGATCTGTATCCCCACAAAGCAAGAAAATCTCACACTGGGAACTGGCTGGGCACTGGCCCACACACCTGATTGCCCTACAGCACTCCACCTCCTGGGAGTCAGTTGTGCACCAGCACTCAAACCCAATTGTGTGGAGGTTCTCCTCTCCCCTGGAGCTGGCTGGGCTGGGCACCAGGACACATACCTAATCACTGGCCACCTTCCTCTCCCCTGTAGTTGGCTGGGTGCCTGTCTGTCCACCAGATCAGCCCCCACCGCAGTGTCCCTCTCACTGGAGTTGGCTGGATGCAAGCCCATTGCTCTCCTCGTCCCTACTGCCATGTGGACACCAGCATGCATACCAGATTGCCCTGTGGCTCTCCTCCCTGCTGTAGCCAGATGGGCACCAGTATGCAAACCTGATTGCCTGGCAGCTCTCCTCTCCCCCATAGCTGGCTGGACATTAGCACACACTCCCTATCACCTGACAGCCTGCCTTGCCCCTAGATCCATCTGGGTATTGGGACACACACACCATTGCCCAGGGGCTCTCTTCTCCCCAGAGCTGGCTGGGTGCAGTTCTGCCCACCTGATCATCCCCTGGTCCCCTCTCCCCAGAGCTGCCTGGGCACTGGTCTGTGGCTCTCCTCTCCCCCTATGCCACCTGGGTGCCTTCAGACACACCAATAGCACACTGGCTCCACTTCCACTGGAAGCCGGCTGGGCAAGAGCACACGAACCTGATTTCCCAGTGGCTCTACTCTCCCCTGGAGCGGGATAGGTCCCAATCTGCCTGTCTGATAACCCTTCCACACTCCACACTCCCCTTGAGCCAATTAGGCAACCAAGGATAGGAGTAAAATGGCCGAAAGGAGACTGTTACTTGTCCATTTTTAGTTGTAGAACCAGAAGAAGTGAAGAACCCTCTTTGTTGCCATAGCAGGCTGAAATCAGAGATTACACCCAAAGCATAATTGCTATCAGTATAGATCTTAACACATTTTCCTTCAGAGAGAAAGCAGACTCAGGGAAGAGCCTAGAGGTCATCATGTTGAGAAGGAAAAATATTGTGGAAGGCTACCTCAATGAATTATTTCATAGTGAGTGGTAACTGCATAGCCCACTTTAAATTTATGATCAGAAATTCTATCAGAATCATTAACAAATAGAATCACATCTGGGTTGGTTAAAGGAGCAGGTACGGTGTCACTAACTGTGAAGTTACCAATTTACAGTCATGGGTTTCCCTCTAATTGGATTCCTAGTAATTGGTAATATAATCAGTGATTCCAATTACTTCCTGTTATGAAAGAGAGCAGATTCTGATAAGCCTATGTGAATAATTATATTGCCATAAAATATAATATTCAATAAGAGTTTCCAAATTCTGGAGGGGTCACGCAGGGAGATAAATATGTTTCATGAATAATGGATAGCTTAAAGGAAAGGAGTAAGGAAGTCCTTGTATCTAGAAAACAGAACAATAAAACATTAGCAACAATCCAAACAAAACTATAATCATTTTTTACCAGTTCATTTAGTCTTGTTTCACTTGATCTTGTGCTAGCAATCTCATGAACTCATCAACTTCTTCGCTAGAATTCTGGACATCTTGACTCAGTCCAGTGGTATGCTTTCAAAGTTATTTAAACAATGTCTTCAGAAAAGCCTGTGCCTCAGGGAACTTGGCATAGTCTTTCCATAGGCCTCTGAAATAATCTTTTTTGTTGAAGATTAAGCACACTGCCCGGTAGCTGATTTCAAGGGTTTTTAGGGAAGCATCAGATTAAAAACTATTTTGTCATCCACAGATGACAAAACAAAACTTAAAATGGCCACAGATAACTTATTGCTGTTTTACAAAAGTGAATGACCTGATGAGAGTTTATTATACATTATTGTAAGAATAACTGAATTAATGAAAAAATACCATTTTCCAATCCAGGCACAAAAGTATTTGGACATCTCACAGTGAGGATACTGAAAAATTCTCTAAGAACTTTACATACCTTCTAAAATGTTTACCTCAATAACATTTTTTGTTCTAGTAATAGAACTTATAACATTGATATAGATAGTCACCAAAGATTCTGAGGGGAGGAAAAGGGAAGAATAGGTGTAAAATGGGTCATTTTGGGGACATGGGAATTGTTCTCCCATGATATTGCAATGACAGACACAGTCCTATTATACTTTTTGTCAAAACCGGTAATAAAATTGTATGGGCAAAGTGTCAACCACAATGTAAACTATAGACCATGTTTAGAAGTAATGTTTCAATATTTGCTAATTAATTGTAACAAATGTACCATGCTAATTAAAGATGAAACCAATAGGGGGAGAATGTAAGAGGGAGAGGGGATGGGCTATATAGGATATAGGAATCCCCTATATTTTATATGTAACCTTCTGTAATTTAAAACTTCTTTAGAAATAAAGTTAAAAAAAAAAAAAAAGGAGAGAGAGGGATGAGTGGAAAATAAAAATAATTATTTCAAAAATGGAAGATTTGTTCTCTAAAACAATAAAGAATGATGAGGTTGATATAAAGCATAGATTATTCTGGTAAGATATAAAATGTTTGCCTTCTAATCAAGTTACCCAGTTAAGAAAAACCTTTTATAGCTTCTTAAGAGCAGACCAATAATATTAATGGATTGAAGTAACATGACATGTGCCAAATCAATAAAACAGGCAACTTTAAAATGGAAAGAAAATCTTCTGACTCCTTTCCTGGTGCTTTCTCCATCTCTACCTTGCTTAGTGTGAAGACAGACCGTGCTCCCAGTGCAGTTCCTTGGTCCCACTAACAGAGGAGACAGAGTAACAATCATGTACATACTGGGATGCAGGTATATCTGGACCAGTCTCTCTGGTGGCAGCCTGAAAGACTAAATCAGGACAGTTGTGTCTCTGACTTGATATCCCAGAGCTTCCTCTGGATTTAGTGGTAGCTCACAGGTAAACCAACTGTTACACGAAAACAAACCTTAGATGGCTAGAGCAAAGAGTGTTGAAAACATTTAATAGAGCACAAGAACCAAGAGAAAATACACTTTCCTGTGTGAGAAGGGGCATTTGGATCTGTGTAAACAGGGGAATTAATAAGGCCATGTGTGCATGCCGAGGACAAGTCACATAGTAAGAAAGGACAGGAGATGGCCCTATACTTTCACTTCAAGATGTTCTTTAGGATAATTGTTAGGCTGACAATTCAGAAAGAGGGCACTCACACAGCCACATCTGCAAAGACTGGGAAAGGTGTTTTTCTTTTTCTGTTTGGTTTTGGCTATTAGCAACAGGCATTCAAAAAATCTCTCACAGAAGACTACCTGGATTCAAGCTTAAGGAACTAACAAGTCAGTGACTAAATTCCAGAGGTAACATGTTAAAATATTAAAATATCCAGTGTATAATAAAATACTATAGGACATTCAAAGAAACAGGAATTGATGGTCCATTTAAATTAATAAGATAAAGAATTAATAAACATCAAAAGGAGGAGATGTGACCCAAGCAGTTGAGCACCTGCTTACCACATGGGAGGTCCCAGGTTCGGTCTCCAGCTCCTGAGAAGAAAAACAAGAAAAAAATAAACAAACCAACAACAAGTAAAACAGGTGAGCGGAGCAACTCAGGAGAGCCAATGTGACTTGGTGGTTAGGCACTGGCTTCCCACATACAAGGTCTGGGGTTCATTCCCTGGCCCCAGTAACTTCAAAAAAAAATCATCAAAGGAGAAGCCTAGAATTTGGATTTATCAGACAAAGACTTTAAAAAACTTTACATTTGATTACATGATAAAGGATAACAGGGAAAAATCAAGGAAATAGAAAATGGTGGATGAACATAATGAGATTTTTTTCCCCATATTAAAGAATCCATGGGTTTACAGAAAAATCAAGCATAAAATACAAAATTCCCATATACCACACCACTATTAACATCTTGAATTGGTGTGGAACATGTTACAATTGATGACAGCATATTCTTAGAAATGTATTATTAACTTTAGTCCATGGTTTAACTTATGGTTCATTGTGTAGTGAAGTTCCATGGATTTTTTTTTAAATTTTTATTCTGTTACCATATATACAATCTAACATGGCCCCTTTGATCAGATTCAGAGGTATGTCTCAGTGATGTTAATTATGTTCACATGTTTTACTACGATGTCTCTCATCAATTACGAAAACATTTCCATCACTCCAAACAGGAATCCTGTACATTTTAAACCTTAACTTCTCATTCCATATACCCACCTCAGTAATGAATACTTTACATTCTGATGCTATGAGTTTGTTTATCCTAATTATTTCAAAAAAGTGAGATACTATAATATTTGTCCTTTTGTGTCTGATTTATTTCGCTCATCAGGATGTCTAAAAGGTTCATGTATGTTGTCACATGTATTATGAATTTGTTCATTTCTACAGCTGAATAATATTCCACTGTATGTCTAAACTACATTTTATTCATCCATTCATCTATTGCTGGATGCTTGCGTTGCTTCCAACTTTTGGCAATTGTGAATAATGCTGTGATGAACATCAGTGTCCAAATAACTGATCGAGTCCCTGCTTTCAATTCTTTTGGATATATATCTAGTAGTGCAGGTGCCAGATCATATGATAACTCTATATTTTGCCTTCTGAGAAACCATCAATCTGTCTTCCACAATAGATATACCATTTTCCATTGCTACCAACAGTGAATGAGGGTTCCTATTACTTCACTTCCTGTCCAAAACGTGTTATTTTTCATGTGGTTTAATGAAATAAAAGGTAGAAAATTCAGCTATAAAGAAGGACCACTCCCACTGTGGAGGCTCACTTCTGACAGCAGCCCTGGGAAGCATGTGCTGAAGATGGCAGGGCCACATGAGGAAAGGAGCTTGGTCATCAGTCACCTCTAGAAGGAAAGATCACCCAATCCAGGAAGACTTGGATTAGTGGGGTACCAAGGGTTTCCACAGAAAATCCATGAAATTTTCAGGCATTGCCAGTCACAACGAATCATAAGATGACATCTTATGATTGTCATCCATGTTTGTTAGTTTATAATTTGGTGAGACTCTGCAAAAGTCCTCTGACCCTGCTTGCCTTGAAGACAAGGGAATCTGCAGGGGAGGGAGATTCCTGTGATGTCTGTGGCAGGATCATGCTTCCAGTGGGCAGAAAGAAAGAGAATAAGCCCACCTAGGGTTGTGGATAGAGAAGCCCTCTATTGGTGTGAGTCCCACCATTATGCCCTGACATGCTCCTGTGAAGGGAAGAGGTGAGGGCATGGCACTGCTTAATCTTCTCTGGTTTCCTGTAGGCCCAGATGGGGCACAGAGAGGCCAGAGCACATAGGTTGGTCTCCTTTACCTGCAATCAGCAAAATCCCCTTTCATTACTGCACAGTAAAATCAACACTTTCTTTTTACACAAAGATCAAAGTTAGAGAGCCCTGTTTCACACAACCTTGATAGTGTTCCCATCCTACAGCCCAACTGACAGTATTTTGCCGTGGTCCAGCCGAGGCATGAGGGAGCAGGCTGAAGGTGGTTAAGGGAGTCGGCGAGAAAGATGAGTCGCACACCAAGTTGAGTGAGAATCGACTGCTGCTGATCTGCTTTATTGCAAGATAGGTATAGTTTTTATACATTAAATTTTGGCAAGCGTAAGCATTTCTTTTGAAGTTATACAAGGTTATAGATGCAATATTGACTTGAGATAAGCGCTTTCAGTTCTATTGTGACAGGATGTTAACCTTTCACGGAACAGTAACTTGTGGCTTAGTAATTCCTGTTCTGATGTTTAAGATTAGATATACTAGACTTGTGGTAAAAGTTTATGTTAGACTTGTGGTTAAACTTTATGTTAGACTTGTGGTTAAACTTTATGTTAGACTTGTGGTTAAACTTTGATGTCTTTATCTACAAAGTCATCAAGATCCTGAACTCTCTTCGAGGCAGTAGTTTCCGCTTTTACTTCATGTTTGACTTCTTTCAAAGATCTAAAGAATTCCATTCTTTATATCCCCTTTAATGGGCTTAAATTTCTCAGGATTATTTGTAAGATATGGCATCATACCGGAATCGTCAGCTCTGCAGTTTAAAATCTATACTGTAGTTTAAAATTTACCAGACTATAGTTTTCTGGAGTTAATAGTTGTTGTCTATGTTTTCAATATTCCTAAACTATTTGCATTAGCAGTTGAATCATGATTTGCAGTAAACTAGAGCATTGTTTTTATTCTTTTGGCATAGGCTGCTGGGGAAATAGAGGCCTCAGTAGGTTGCAGGGGGGACTGTGTCTGTCTTAGGTCGGGACCATGCTGAACGACTGCTGGATCTTACCCGTCATCGGGAACCATGGCAGCAATTGGCCAGGCCCCTGTCTTAGGTTGATCCAGCGGCTATGCCGCAAAAAGGAAAAGGAAGGAATGTCCAGTTGCCCGTTGCTGACTAACCAGTTCAGCGCCCGATGAGGCATATTTCTCAAGGCCTTTTAATCAATCAAAGAAAAACATTACTATTATGATTAAGAGTATAAACAGGGTGAAAGAGGCTCCAATTCCTGAAGTGCCCAGTCCTCCTCCATAAGTCGGTTATCCTTGATCCCTCCTTGACCAGCCACAGACCTTGTCTCGTAGTTGGTCTTGATGAGGACTAAGCACCTCCATTGATGGCCGCCACAGTATTTCTTGGTGAGGTCTGGACAGTTTCCCTGAAGGCGCCCAATACTCTAAGTACTGTCCTCCTCTTGCTCTCCTTTCACAGCTAAGCTTCTTAGACATGTGCAGGCCCTGTGCACTCATGTGCAGGCCCTGTCCTGACTTATTCATCTCTATTTCAATCCTCTGTGTTCTTCAAATTGCTGGACCCTAGCCAACCACTCCACTGAAACAACTCTCCTACGGGTATTCCAATCACATTCAAATTCTCATATGCAAGGGCCACTTTCCTTTCTTTATCATTCTTGATCCTTCCTTCCTGATTTTGTAGCATTGTTTATAGATTTGATGATATTCTTCTCCTTCTGCTATCTTGCTTCACTGTTTTTTCCCAGTGGATCTCCATCCTAATTTTCTTTCTTACATCTCAGTGTTCTCTTCCTCTGTTAACCCCTTACATGTTGATGTTCCCTAAGTCTCAATCTTCTTACTTTACTTCTCATTCAACATATTCTATTTGAGTGACCACATCCAAACCTATGGCTTCAAATGAGTCAATATGCCAGTGACTCTCAACTTTTCATATCTAGCCCAGATCTCTCTTCTGAGTTCCACACATGAAATTTCTCACTTGTCTCTCATAAATATATCTTTGCCTTTTCAGGAAAATGACACCACCCCCTGCCCAATTCTCTAAGCCAGAAAATAGAAGATTTCCTTAATACTTCCCATTCTATCATTCTTCAATTCAATTAGTCCAGACATACATCAATACTACTTCCTAAATATATTTTCTCAATTTCATCCCACCTTCCCATTTCTCTTGTCATAGACTTAGTCCAGTATTTCATCACTGGTAGCCTGGATTACTGCCACAAACTTCCAAGTATTTTCTATGCTTCTGGCCTGGCCTCCCTCAAATTTATCGTCAACACTGCTGCTAGGACATTATACAATTCAAAATGTTCCTTATTTAAAACCACTCAATGATTTTTGTAACTTGCACAATAAAATTCAAATTTCTCAGCACTGTAGGAGAGAAATCTCCTGGACTGGCCATGATCCACTTCTACAGTTCATCTGCCAACACCCCAACAGAATTATCTTACACTGGAAGTCAGCATATTCTAAACAGTGTTCTAAGGAGCACTTCCTCAAGATATTAACAAAATTCTGGTCAAATAAGTTTGTTAATATGGGGAAATGGATTTAAACACATTAATGGGCATTGGGGATATCCAAATAAGGAACAGAGAAGATAAAGTTTGAGTACTGACCTCCTGTTTTTCACTGAATACCTATCAACATCTCAAGGAATTCAGTTTGGGAAGCGTTAGCGAAGGCCTTAGGGAAAATCTACAGTTCCGACACTATGCTATGCTCTCTTGCTTCTCCACCTCTGCCTAGGGTTCCATCTAATCATTCAGTCATTCATTTGTTCATTCATTCTCAAATGAATTCAATATAAATTAACTAGTACAGGCTGTATATACAGGGGGAGAACATGCTGTGGGTGAGCTAAACTTTGTAAACATATGATTACAACAGTTGTGGCCTCCCGACACATAGCTCTTCTGCCCCTTCTATTTGAACCTATATTTAGTACTAGAGTTGATAGGTGTATATCCAAGAGACTTAAATCTTTGGGCTGTCCATTGGCCAGTTGGGCCCTGAATTTAAACAGAGTTGCAACACCTACTCTTCCAGTTCATTGGACTCACCCAGGACAACTAACAAGGCAATACTGACTGACAACAAACATCCCAAGGATTAGAGAGAGTCTGCAACTGCAGCCAAGACAGTCCCATCCATCGGACCCATGGGATCTAAGCTGCCTCTCAACTAGAGGCAGAGTGGGCATCACCATGACAAAATCCTCAGGATTGGGGAATGAATGATGGAGCAGAGTAGACTTACTGTTATTCTACTATAGACTTACTGTTCTTCTACCAATGGAAGAACTTTTATCATTGATGTGGAGGCAGTGGCCACTGGAGGTTCTGAGGGCAGGGAGAGAGAAAAATAGGTGTAATATGGGGGCATTTTTGGGACAATGGAATTGTCCTGAATGACATTACAATGACAGATACAGGACATTACATATCTTGCCATAACCAACAAAATTGTGCAGAAGAAACTGTAAACTACAATGTAAACTATAACCCACGATTAGTGGCAATGCTCCAATATATGTTCATCAATTGTAACAACTGTACTACACTAATGAAGGATGCTGTTAATGTGGGAAAGATTGGGGGGGGGTAGGGAGTGGGACATATGGAAATCCCCTATATTTTTATATAACATTTATGTAATCTAAGTATCTTTAAAGAAATTTCTTTTAAGCATTAATTAGAAATAACAGGATAAGTGCTGCGAACTTGGGAGCATACTGGAAGGAACTGAGTTGGGGAGATGAAGAGACAGTAACCTTCCCCCTCCTTGACAGGGGTATCCCTCAGGCAGGTGTCAATTTTTTTTTACTTCCCATATTAAAATGAGTCTTAGGTGTTACATGTGCATGTATTTACACCTCTTAAATCTTTCCCTTAGGCTGATCCTTTTATTGTTATGAAATGTCCATCTTTCTCTTATAGAGGTATAGGTAAAGTATATGTATGTGTCATGAAAGTTAAGTTGGTATCAAATAATATATGATTTTATATATTTAGGATTGTGATGGTTAGGCTAATGTGTCAACTCAGCCAGCTAATTGTGACCAGAAGTTTGGCCAAGCAAGCACTGGTCTAATGGTAATAGAAGGACATTTATGGACTTTTATTTATTTATTTTTTTCAAAGATTTATTTATTTATTTATTTATCCCCCCCTTGCTGCTTGTGTTTGCTGTGTCCATTTGCTGTGTGTTTTTTCTGTGTCTGCTTATCTCCCCCTTGCTGTGAGGTCTTGCTGCATCAGCCCACCACGCCGTGGGCCGGCCTGCCCTCACAAGGAGGCCCCGGGTTCGCTTCCCGGGGCCTCCCATATGGTAAATGGGAGCTCTATCGATTGAGCCACACATGCTTCCCTATGGACTTTTAGTTACTAGTGAGTTTACTGCATAGACAGCTGATTACATCTACATCAACCCGGAAGATTGCTGTCAGCAGCTGAATGCCTTAAAAGGGGAAATGATTTCAGCATTTGGAGATAATTTCCCAGCTTGTCTTTAGACAGCCAACAACTCCCAGAAACTCATGAAGGACATTCACTGGACTTTCATCGAAGGACCTGGTTTGCAGCCTGCCTGCACAACCTGGACTTGTACATTCCCACAGTCATGTGAGAGACTCTTATAAAATTTCATACTATTTAGAGATATCTTCTGTTGATTCTGTTTCCCTAGAGAACCCTAATACAAGGATGTTAAATTTTAACCACATGGTAACCACAAGAAAAATGAATGAAAATATATCCATATAGGAAAAGGAAGGCAATCAATATAGTACAATTCAAAACATTAAAGAAATATAATAGTAGGGAAAAAAGGGTAGTGTTTAAAATTAATTGTTATCTTAGGAAATAACTTCTGGATAGAACTATGAAATTCATAATAATAATCATTTGAAAGATTGGCAGAGAAAATTAGGCTGAAGGGACAGTGTGAGTGAGATTATTCTACCTACATCATTTTTATTATGTTTATGTACCTAATCAAGAAAATTAATGTATTTTAATAAAATGCAGATTTCTGGTCCTCCATCCAAGACCTAAGATCAAATTATATAGGTATGAGGTAGAGAAAATAGTATTTTAAATATGTCCCCTACAAGAATTTCATGTACAATAAAGATGGACCCTACCTTTTGGGAGACTGTAATGAATACAATAAGTGAAAGGGTGAGAATCACTGACATAAGTCATGTATATTAGGTTCTTCTCTTCATGGTTCCACTGATCACTGAAAAATTACATGCCTGGACATTAGCTTAACCTCCTGCCAAAATGTCTTTATCAAGTAATACTTTAAATTATACTTTTGATTTTTATTTACCAAGAAAGGGTTATTTGCCATAAAAATATTCATTGTCTTTTTGTACTATTATTTTTTTTTATTCATTGTCTTTAACAACAGTTTTATGCTACTTAATTCCCCCTGTAAAAGCTACCAGCTTCAGCATCGCTGCATTAGGAAAAAATTTTCTTTAAGAATGCTATATTTTCTTTTCTGTGAAAAAGAACTATGTAATTGATTTTTTGCCTGAAAAAAAAAACATTATTCAACAAAAATGATAAAAGCAAGGCTCCTCTAATGGAAGGGGCTGAGGATCAGAACTGTGTACTCTCAGGTTCCCCCCATGAATCCTCTATTAATTTCCTTGCTGCTAAAACAAATACCATAGAATGGATTGGCTTACCAACAGGAATTTATTCACTCAAGGTTTCAGAGGATAGAAGGCTTGCTTCCTCCCAGGGTCAATATCTTCTGGCTGGCCAGCAATCCTGGTGTTCCTAGGCTTTTCTGTCACATGGCAATGCACTTGGCCATGTCTCCTCCTTTTTCTTCTGGGTTCCATTGACTTCCAGGTATTGGCTGCTCCCAGAAGCTTCCTTTCCATGTCCAATTTCTTTTGCTTATGAGGACGTCAGCCACACTGCATTAAGAACCAATATTCAAAGGTCCTATTTCCAAATGAGTTCACACCCAAGACCAGGGGATGGAACTTGAACTTGCCTTTTCTGGGGGATATTATTCAATTACCAACCTTTCTATACCATCCAGCCACTCTCCTTTCCAATAGGACCCAAAAGAAGTCCAAAAAGTAATTAAGGCTAAGTGAAAAATCACTTTGGAAATCAGTATTTCAAACTACAATTTTCACTTTGATCTAACACTAAAAAACTCAGTCAAATTTAATACAATATTATATTAACTCTCTTTGTAAGCATATTCACTTTTTCTTTCTTTACTGCTTTAACATCTTTTGTGCTTTAGTTTCAAGAAAATTTAATAATTATTTCTATAAATATGTATGTGCATGCATATACTAAAAAAACATTATGGAAAGATGGGAGACAGTCTGTATTAATGTTCATTATTAGTATCTTTATTCAAACCAAGTAAACTCAAATGGCTTCCCTTAAAATAAAATGATTCAGACTTCCAGGAAGTTAGTGGACTAGAAAGACATGGGACTCTCTTCTCTCCCTGAAAAATACCTAGAGGATAGGCAGAAATGGCCTGGAAAAAAATCTTCTAGGGTTTAGGGCACAAGGGGAAGGCTAGACATTGCCCAAAAGAGAAAGAGGCAAAGGAAAAGAATCATGATGGCAAACAGTGAGTTAAAAGCCACAACTGCCAGCATCTACCCCCAACCTATAGACACTTTTGAATCCTCAAGTCCTCAGGGCCAGCAGCAACAGACAAAGGGGGCCCCAAGGACCCACCTCTCCAGGAAAGGGGGGAAAGAGGAACACAGCCTAAGACTGTCCCAGCTTTTGACCCACAAATTTGTCTACTGTGTCCCATGAGCCCTTGGAGGCTGGGTGGGGCTGCAGCATTGTTTCCCTGGGGAACCTGCAAGGGACTAAAGAGATCTGACTCTCTCAATCTCCCTCTCTACTGACCAGGACTGGTGGTTGAGGATGCAGAGGGGAGTGGAATTATTTCCTACCAGGGAAAAGGGAGGGGACTGCCAGCAAAGGTTGGAGAACTGCCTCTGAGAAAGTTCAAATTACAAGGCTCATAGCCTCCAGGCAGGATCCTCTATCACATTAATCTGGGCCAGTCCATGTTGCAGCAAACACACTCCGACCAGGCACTGAAATGAGAGGGCTGTGAAAGTGTGTCATCTGCTGGTGGACCAAGAAAGTGCATGTGAGGAAATTAAAAGTAAATAAGAGAAGCTTTTTTCTGGCCTTTACAGCCTCCCTCCCCAAGGACCTACTAGGAAGCAGGTCTCCAACCCATTATTGGGTTCAGGGCCCAGATTTGAGTAACAAACAGTAGCAATCCTAAGACCCAGAACAAGTTGAACCAAGAGTCAAAGAACAGGTGTAACATACAACTTATCATCACTAAATCCATAGGATAGAGAAGAATTGAACACCTGAGTATACTCACCATACTAATCAGATGCCTAGATTTCAGCAAAAAATTATAAGCCATACTAAGAAAATAGAAGAAATGACCCAAGAAAATGAAATATCAAAGCCCCAGAAGAGACACAGGATTTGAGACAACTAATCAATGAGATGCACACAAATTTCCAAAATCAAATTAATGGGCAGAAGGACAATATGGCTAAGGAGATAAAGGACATCAAGAAAACACTGAACAAACACAAAGAAGAAACTGAAAACCTGTATACAAAAGTAAGAGAGCTCATGGTAATTAAAGACACGATTGGTGAGATTAAAAACAAATTAGAGGGGAGTAGATGTAGCTCAAGTAGTTGAGCAACTGCTTCCACATACGAGGTCCCAGGTTCGATCCCCAGTATCTCCCCACCCCACCCCCATCAAAGTACATTAGAAGCATACAACAGCAGACTCGAAATGATAGACGAAAGAAAAAGTGACGACAGAATAGCTGAAATTGAAGAGAGAAAAGAATAGAGAGAGAAAAGAATGAGGGGAAAAATGAGCAAGGGATCAAGGAGTTAATTGATAACACAAAACAAAACAACATACATGTCATGGGATTTCCAGAAGAGAAGAGAAGGGAAAAGGGCAAGAAACAGTATTTGAGGAAATAATAGCTGAAAATCCCCCAATTCTTATGAAAGAAAGAACTTACGTGTCCAGGAACCGAAGCATACCCCAAGGAGAATAAATGTGACTAGACCTACTCCAAGACATAAACTACTCAGAATGGCAAACGTCAAACATAAAAAGAAAATTCTGAGAGCAGCAAGGAAGAAACAAACCATCACATACAAGGGAAACCCAGTAAGACAATGGAGATTTCGCATCAGAAAATCCACAGCCAACATTGTACTCAATGGGGAAAGGTTAAAAGCTTTCCCTCTAAGATCTGGAACAAGACAAGGATGTCCACTGTCACACTGTTATTCAACGTTGTGCTAGAAGTTCTAGGTGGGCAATTAGACAAGAAAAAATAATAAAAGGGATCCAAATAGGAAAAGAGGAAGTAAAACTCTCATGGTTTGCAGATGACATGATCCTGTAGTTAGAAAATCCTGAAGTATCCATGACAAACCTACTTGAGTTAATAATCAAGTTCAGCAAAGTGGCAAGATACAAGACCAACATGCAAAAATCAGTAATGTTTCTGTACACTAGTACTGAACAATCAGAGGAGGAAAGCAGGAGAAAAATTCCATTTACAATAGCAACAAAAAGTCTCAAATACCTAGGAATCAATTTAACAAAAGCAGTACAAGATCTATAAAGTTATGCTAAAAGAAACCAATGAAGACCTAAACAAATGGAAAGACATTCCATGTTCATGGATTGGAAGACTAAATATTGTGAAGATGTCAATCCTATCCAAAATGATTTACAAGATTCAATGCAATACCAATCAAAACTACAACAGCCTACTTTACAAAAATAGAAAAGGCAATTACCAAATTCATTTGGAAGGGAAAGTATGCTCGAATAGCCAAAAGAATTCTAAAAAAAGAAGAGCGATGTGGGAGGAATTTCACTGCCTGACCTTGAAACATATTACAAAGCTACACTGGTCAAACCAGCATGGTATTGACATAAAGATATACACATTGATCAGTGGAATAGAATAGAAAGTTTAGAAATAAACCCTCACCTCTATGACCAACTGGTTTTTGGCAAACCTATCAAAGCCATGCTAATGGAACAAAACAGGCTCTGCAACAAATGATGCTGAGAGAACTGGATATCTATAATCAAAAGAATGAAAGAGGACCCCTATCTCATTCCCTATACAAGAATCAACTCAAAATGGATCAAAGAGAGGAAACAAGCAGCAAGATGGCA